>VMKM01001458.1:0-139245 GCA_008360985.2 Macquaria ambigua
TCAGGAGATACTATAGTTTGGTGCTATATTGGACTAATATTAGTCTTTTATGACATATTAGATATTATCATAAAACTCATAAAACAGTCTAAAATCTAAAATTATGATCTTTTGTTGTTATTTTGCATATTTCCTTTTGTTGTGTAGATTTTCAGGCAGGTTTTTTGTAGATACATTTTGTATGTAAAGGCAAAATATATCCAGCTTCCTTTGGTGAATCACTCGGGCTTAAAGAGATGCTTAACAAATTTTATTAGTCACGGTTTCAATGGTGAGGCTCATATTAGTGAATCATTAAGGTCTAAATGCTTTTACAGAGGCTTTCCACCTTGACATGAAAACTGTTTTGGGGTACGCACTGAATGCTTTTAATTTTAAGGCCATGAAAATGAAAAATATCTTTAAAAAATATACAGGTTCAGCACAAGATATTGGTTATCAAGCAACCTACATTCAAGACATCTCTGCTAGCATCTCTGTGAGGCTAGACTTAGTGCTAAATGCTAATGTCAGCATGATAACATGCTAATAATGACAATGCTGAAATCCTGATGTTTAGCAGGTGTAATGTTTACGTATTCACCATCTTAGTTTCGTGTGTTAGCATGCTAACATTTGCTAACTAAAGGAAATGTCATTAGCTTTGCAGGTATTTGGCCATAAACCAAAGTATTGGACAAAATAAAATTTTGACTAGATTATGGCGTTAGATGAAACGTTACGGGATCACCAAAGTTATTGCAATTCATCCTGAGGGGGAGATAAATGTCTGTGCTAAGTTTTGTGCCAGTCCATTCAAAAACAAAAATGTGAACCTCCTGGTGGCGCTAGAGGCAAAGTCAGGGGATCAGCAAAGTCAGTAGGCTTCATCCTCTAGGAACCATGGATATCTTTAGCAAATTTCATGGCCGTCCATCCTAATGTTGTTGAGACATTTTACTGAAAAAAACAAAGATGTTAACCTCCTGGTGGCGCTAGAGGAAAGGTCACGGGGTGAACAAAGTCAGTAGGCTTCATCCTCTGGGGACTATGAATGTCTGTCAAAAATTTCATAGCCATCCATCCAGTAGTTGTTGAAATATTTCAGTGTGAACCAAAGTGGTGGACGACCCGACCGACATTGTCATCCCTTGAGCCACACCGCTAGCATGGCTATACAAACCCATGCTGGTCAAACACTACAGAAGACGCACACAAATGCACACACACATACACATATACGCACTGTTCCTTCACCACCTGAGGCCCTTTACTAGGTGTGATCCAACTTAAGGCACTCACATGTACTTGTGACAGCGTGTGAAATGTTCCAGTCAAAGCGGCTACAGCGGCTCAGGCTATCGGCAGCCTCCTTTAAGGCCTATCTGACGGGCTGGCAGTCGCCTGATGAGAAGGAGACAGAGACATGGAGGGTAGGAGGGGGGTGCTGTCACATACACTTTGATTGGCAGCTTCTCTCTCTTGTTTTCCTTGTTAGAAATGGAGAGGGGCGACTTCAACGGCAGTAGCATGTTGCATGTCACTTACACCTGAGCAGGGATATTAAAGAAAAATCCAGTTTTTGTGCAGCAACAGAGTTTTTGATCTGTCTTTTCAGTATGATGGTAAGGAACTACAAAATTGCACTCTTGCTTAGAAGTGGCAAGTGTTCATTAAAAAATGGGGTCACAGTCGAGCAATATTTAGTCTATGAAGGACAAAACATTTTGGCAGGCCTCTGCTAAGGAAGCAATAAAATGTCTAAAAATTAACCTTAGATACAAGGATAATGCACCGTCTAGTCTGAGTACTGGGTCCACCTATAAAATACTCATTTGACATTTTACTGACTTTGAGGATGTCAAATGTGAAGACTGAGTCACAGGCCAGGTATAGGAGGCAGAAAAATACTCGAATTACTACAAACTACAAATATTTTACATTACTAATAGCCATTTTTGAGGTTACACAAAGTGTTTTGATTTTTTAGTGTGTTTCTTTTCCCCTTCAGGCAACCATTGGCTTCCATTTATTCCCATACACTATGTAAATCAACTTAAACCTTGCTTGAGATAAGAGGTAATCATCACAGTGAATATAATTTATTTTTGTCACATTATTAAGTCACATGATTTAAGTCTATCCTTCTCACTTCAGTCTGCACTTACAGTTGCATTACCACAAATGTTGCTGCGTCTGATGGTCACAAATGATGGTCACTGTGACGGATTACCTAACTCCGTTAAACTTTGATCCTTCTACCATGTGGAAATGAAAGGAAACCAGTTTCTTTTTGGAAGAAGGAAAAGAAAGAAAGAAAAATCACAGCATGCTTTGAGAAATGGTTATCACTTACTCATAATAGGAGAATATTTACTCAAGTACTGTACTTATGTACAATTTTGAGGTACTTTATACTTATACTGCACTACATTTTGGAAGCCAATATTGTACTTTTTACTCCACTACATTTATTCGACAACATTAGTTAGCAACTTAGTTACTTTGCAGATTCTGATTATTAATGCAAAAAAATAAATCAACTAATAAATGATCCTGTATTATTATAGATTAAACTACCCTGCAGTATACAAAGTAGTTGAAATTAGCTCCACATTAGCTTACACATTAATGCATCACTAATTATAATCCAGTATTATTCTGAAATGGAACATTCTGCATAATGAGTACTTTTACTTTTGCTACTTTAAGTATATGTTGATGCTAATACTTACTAGTATGCTAGTACTTTTACTTAAGTAAGACTTTGAATGCAGGACTTTTACTTGTAACAGAGTATTTGTACTCTGTGGTATTACTTAGTACTGGAACTTATTCCACCACTGATAAGAACATATCAGACTGGGGGGATTGGGAAAAGCGTATTTTGCACCAAAAGTAGAAATAAATGCATTTTTTGCATATCAAAATGCATTGAATATCTATGAAATGATGACAACATCAGAATATGAACAACAGAAATGTGTGACATTGCTGTATATCTAATGTTGTATATCTAATTTCTTCATATTGCCAGGTTTTAGAGAATCAGGTTAAGTGGTGAATGATGTGCAGACAGTAGAGGGCGCTCTAAACTACTGCAATGTATGGGGTTGAACTGAGGAGAGCTGCTTAAGTCTTGTTACTGAAAAAGTGATGTGTTTTGGGGGCAGTTTTACTTTCTGCAGCCATTAATACTGAGTGAAAACATGTTTTTGGCAAGACGATCAAATAAAATTATATTAATCTTTCTCACCAAAGCATCAAAAACGAAAGTAAATGTTGTAGATTTACAAATAAAATCAATTAGATTACGAAGGAACATACCAGGAAAATCAATTTGGATGCGAAATTTCAAATAAAACACACTAAGAGGCATTCAGAACCAATGTTCCGCGTTGTTAATTTAATGTAAACTATAATCACATTATCATAAATCAAATCACATGTCACTCATCGGCAATTAGTCCACTCTGACCTCAGAAATTCAGACTACTTGCAGGTTTATTTTTGAAAGTTCCGGTGTTAAATTATATTTAAATGCTTTGAATGAAAAGACGCCTGATATTAGAAAGCAAACAGTCAATCAAATATGTCCCCTGTACCACATAAAGACAGTAATTAAATTCAAGACAGCGCCGATGAGGTCCTAATTTGAAATAATAGCCCTGCTCGTCATTATATCTGTGCGTGCGCGTTTAATTAAAGTCGACCCCTGCTTTGTTCGCATGCTGTAATGCGGTTTGTCCAAATGAAGCTCTATACTAGCCCAGTATAATTGAAGTTTTGGGAGGAGGAAGAACAGGAGGAGGAGGAGGAGGGTTGGTGGGGGTTCTTATACTATTGTCCGCCCCTTAATCCGGTTGGCTCAGAGACTGCCCGCAGGCCAATTTGTAAGTGGTTTGCGGAGCTGCCAATCAAAGCAGACATCCTCTCCTCAGGCTGTGGCTACGAAACATCTCAGTTGCTGTGTGGAGAGATTTGACGGAGGGACACTCCTGTACATGGACCATCACTGCGCTGCAATCCGCCGCCTGCTCTCACACACACACACACACGCATGTAATGCCTCGGTGAAATCTGGACGTACACGGTGGAGAAAATACGCATGTGAATATTTTATTTTTGCATGTTAGGAGAGGAGGAACTAGTCGCCGGGTCCGCGGCTGTTTGTCTTTTCTTATCGTTTCTCCCCCCCTATGTCACTCTAATTAATCGGAGGCATGTGGAATCGCACCAGGATTAGGAATTGCTTCCCAATAGTGTGCCTGCTGTTGACGTTATGGACGGAGGTAAGAAGGCTCTTATTTTTTCCAAAATATTTTATTCCGCTCCACATAAATAAAATAAATGTTTAAAATTACCAATGTCAAAAGTTGGTGGGCGTGGGCAGATGTATTTGCTCTCCGACATTGCATATTCGCATCACATTAATCGATAATTGAATTACGTAGCCGTCAGTTGTGGAGCATGTGATCATGTTACCATGACAAGATTGAAGTCTGAGGAACTGATACAGGCGACTCTCCATTTTGGTTGCAAAGCTGAGAACACTACGTTTCTTTTTTTCCTTTTTTTAAAAATTTTTATTTTGGGGAGAATTAGGCCTGAAGAAGAGAAGTTGGAAGTTGCATTGCATCAATTGGCTGCTGCAGCGGTTAATTTGCTCCCATCTGAGAGTAACCTGATTGTCTCAAACCCCAGCCTGTAAACTGTAGGCTGTTCACGTGCTCCATTCCTGATGCAACAAATTATTTTGGAATATCCATCCAATCTGCATAAGCTTTATAATGGTTTTAATTGAGAGAGTCAGGCACTGTTGTTGGCCACTTGTCCATTTTTACGCACCAATTTGAGCAACCCAAACCATGCTGCAGCCTGTTAATATAGGCCTATATATAATTTTGGTCTTTTTTAAAATGTTGTTTCTAGGTGTCCCAGTCAACCGGCTATTTCGAGCTGCAGCTGATCTCCGTGGAGAATGTAAACGGCGAGTTGGCGGACGGGGAGTGCTGCGACGGCTCCAGGAGCTCCCAGGACCTGCGTTGCACTCGAGACGAGTGCGACACTTACTTCAAAATCTGCCTGAAGGAGTACCAGATGGAGGTCACCACCACCGGCCCCTGCACGTTCGGAGCTGGATCTACGCAAGTTCTCGGTGGAAATATGTTTTCTTTTAAGAGCGCAAAGAATAACCCGAATAAAGTCGACGAAGCTGGCAAGATTTTGATCCCCTTCCAGTTCGCCTGGCCGGTGAGTTTGATTTCTTGCTCCAATTAAGTCTCCAAGAGTGTTTCTTGACACCTCCTCTCTGGAGAGAGGGCACCGAAACATAACACCGAATCCCATTTAAAATATGGTCAATTTAATGTTCATTTTTTGATGCGTGTGTACACATGCCTGGAGGAACACATCATAAAACCATTTATGGATGGTTTGGAGCCACTCTCCCATTCTGCATACATCCAACAGACTAGAGCAGCACTGATTAGAATAAAAGTTCACACTTTCAGAATGAGGTTCATAAGGTTTTTTTCTGTCATTGCAGTCTAGAGCTGCAAGTACTGATTATTTTGGTTATCAATTTATCTGCTGATTTATTTTATCGATTAATCGCTTGGTCTATAAATCATCAGTGAAGAATACCCATCACAATATCTTAGTCATCAAATGTCTTCAAAACCAAACAAAAACTATCATGTAAGACCAAGAAAAGAAGCTAATTCTCACATTTGAGAACCTGAACCATCAAATTTGTGACATTTTTGCTTGGAAAATGACTTAATAGATTATCAAAGTAGTTGCTGACTGATTTTTCTTTTGAGCAACTTAATTGATTGACTAATAGTTGCAGCTCTAATTGCAACCATCTTCCTGTGCAGACAGCTCTACAGTGGAGGGCTTGACAGACAGAACCTGTTTTAAAAGTTACATTTTTTCCAAACAAACTGCAGCTTAATGGATCACAATGATGCCAAATTTACCAGAAGTCCTTAACAACTTGGTTACTTGTATCTGCCTTTACAGAGAAGATAGACCTCATTAAATGGGGGTTCTTGGCAGCATCATGTCCTTATGAGAATTGACAAACATCACGGCTAAACGATTGCATGCTTCACAAGGATCCGATTGCAGCTACAGTGGTTTGCAGTGTCATCTGGGTCATCTTTTAAAGTTGCCCTGATATATGAGGGTTGGCTTTGTTCCAATCCACCAGCTTGCACCTGCCAAGGCCATGATAGAGTAATTAGACTGGGGGAAATGCTTTGATATGTAGACCCTGGAGGGGGAACTCTGTTACTTCTCGTATGGCGAAACGGTTATGGCAAAGCTGTTTACCTCAGAACATGACATTTTGCTGATTCATGAGGCCGTTAAGGGCAATTTCATCATCCGCCAAGTGGAATTTGATTTTTATTTTTTATCAAGACTTCAGCTTTTAGGATTGGGCCACGTTGCTCGCTACTGCCAGTTTTGTGGGTGATTGTGGGGAAATACCAGGCAAAGTAAAAGTTGATTTAATGTAGAAAAAAGAGGTTTGTGTTTTGAAACAATTTTGAAAAGACTCTGCGTCCATGAGGTATCTACCTTTTTTTTACTTGTATGCAAAGAAATATTAAACCAAGCAAACTAATTTTCACAGGAGTCTGGTGAGAATGGCATGCACTGTATTTGGGGGCTGGGGGGGGGCATCCTGGTTGCATGTGTTGGATGGATGCTCCAATTAATTCTCTATTATAATGATGAATGAGTGACATTATGCTGTGAGAGTGAAATATGTGTGTGAGCAATGCCTGCGGGCAGTGGTTCGGTGTGTACTCCTGGCTGGTTTTGACACCCCCCCCCCTTTGCACCCCACACCTTCCTCCCCTGCTGTGGGAGCCAGGTGGCCCCTGGTGGCCCCTCCAGGGCAATTAAGCTCATCTGACTGCAGATGAGTGATTGCTGATGGATTGGGCACACGAATAAGGTGTGAATGCATTTAAAATCTGACTAGTCCTCTAGAACTGAACACACTTTTTTATTTGTTTGTTTGAAAGATATGCACTCTGATTTTTTTTTTTGTGACTTCTAGCTCTTGTTCCTGTCGAGTTTGAGTGAAGCTATTGTAAAATGCTTTGGACAATGTAATGTAGTAGTGTTTTTAGAAATTAAGCTATTATGTGGCTACATGTTTTTAATCAAATTGTTAATGTAGTGGTGGTGTTGTAGCGGGACAAAGTCACTGTAATATGAATTGTACTTTGCTGAAACGATTAGTTGATTGATCTGGAGCTGAAATGATTAGTCAACCAGATGGACGGAAAAAGTAATTTGATAATTGATTAATCATTTAAGTAATTTTTGAAGCAAAAATGCCCATTTTCTAGTTCCATCTTTTTAGTTGTAATGGTTTGCTGCTTTTTTTTATTTTTTTTTATTTTTTAATCATATTTGATAGTAAACTGAAAACTTTTGGGTTTTGGACCGTCTGTTGGACAAAACAAGACATCTGAGGACATCACTTTGGGTTTTAGGAAATTTCTACATTTCGACATTTTTCACAATTTTCTGACGTTTTTATAGACCAAATGATTCATCCAGAACAACTGGTAATGAAATGATCGTTAGTTGCAGCCCTAGATTATACAGTCAACAGAAGATTAATCTAATCGTTTTAGCAAAAACAGCAAAAACATCACCTGTTCAGCCTCTTAAATGTGAATATTTTCTGGTTAAGTTCATATTTTATGATAGTAAACTGAATATCTCTGGGTATTTGATTGTATGTCAGAAAAAACAGGACATTTCAAGATGTCACCTTTGGCTCTTGGAACTTGTGATGGACATGTTTCTTCAAATAACCAAATGATTAATTGAAAAAAATAATCAGCCATCATCAGTTGCATGCAGCTCTATTTTGAAGACAAGCTTGAGCTGCTTATTTGGAAACTGAGCCGTAAAAGGTTTGATGATAATTAAATTCGGTTAAAAGTTGATTTCCATAATAGGTGGGTCCAAATAATGTCTGTGTGCTAGTACTGATCTTCTGAAAGCTTGCCATGTTTTTGTAGCCTTTTGTGTTGGAGGCATCACATGTTTGATCCAGGTTTCGTCTTTGTGTAGTTAACGATTTCAGGGTTTCCCGCAGCTGTTTATAGCAGAGGCGGTCCGCCTTTAGTGAATTAACAGGCGCCTTTGCTAACGTTTTTAAGCTTCAGGGGAAAATGGCAAAGGTGAGATTTCACACAGTAACGGCCATATATTTAATGAGGGAGGCTTTTGTTTGGACCATCAGGTGGAGAGGTGGGTTAGGGGCGACGTTTACCACCTGGGCTAACCAATGTTCTGGCTCCAACCCTGGATTTGTCTTGAAGCTCCATGTGTATAAAACATCACACATCAAACATTCATCATCACATAGACTATGAACCACTCGTAGTCTCTTATTTGACTCATTGAGTGACACCTCGAGGCAGAGGTGAAGAGGGCTATTCTGGTGTGTTGTCTTTGTTAAGTGGCCCAGGCTGATAACGGTGCACTATTCCAGTGCCAGATGTCACAACAAGCCTGTGGGGTCACTTGCTGTGGCGTTGTTGCTTTCCTCACTGAAGAAACAAAGATGCAGTGTACTATTGGCTGTGTCATCTGGCCAACTGCCCATGTTAAGCCCCATGGAAACCAATGAGGGCTGGACTCTTCTGTCATCCTGACCATAGCATCTGAGACGATCTGAAAATGAAATTCTGAAATATGACATCTTTTGTAACTCACTTAAATTTCAGTGTGAACAGAATAAAGCTGCATGGGTTGCCTTTTTCCTTATCTGACCTACATAAATACAGATTGTGGTCCACAATCACATACTTTAAACATGCAATCTACATGTATCGTTCTCCTGAGCTAGCTGACATGGCAGCTTGGCTGTGCTAGTGTGTTAGTCAGATTGAAAGTTGGAGAGATATCTCAATTCAATCAGAACTTAAAGACACCCTTTATTATCACTAAAATGTTCAAAAGAATTTGTAAAATTAGCTGCCAAAGTGTACAAAGACTTGTATCGCTCACTGTGTTTTGATTGATGCAGTTATATTGAATATCTTTACTACAAAACAGTGATTTTCAAATGGACCTTGAAATCCTGAGCTGTGACAATGCACTTTGATGCCTTTTAATTTTCTGAATTGGCACTTAAGCCAATTCTCAAAGAGCACTTTTCAGTCTAGTCTAGTGTGGTGCAGTCGGGCTGTAACAGTGAAAACCATCCTGCATTTCTGGGAAACGCTTCTTCTTCTGTGAAGGCACACAGACATCCGAGCCTCTTCTCGGCCCAGATATCATCACACCAGTGTGATGCAGTCGCTAATGGCTGATTTTACTCAGATTGCATCTGTGCAACTGCGCTTATCCATTCTTTGGAAGTCTTCCAGTGATTCTCCAGCTCTGGCTTGTCTTGCCAGCATGCCAGTAAAGAGACTGACTATTGATGCTGCTGCCACCTCTGAGCTCAGCCTACACTCAGTGTTTCCCTACAGGTTTGAATTTACAGTAAATGCACGCTGCTTCTGCTTTCTCTTCTTATGGGTTTTTTTTTTTTTTTTTGAGGTGTCATTGATATTGTAGTAAACTTTTGAAGCTTACCATTTCGCATTTTCAATTTATTATTTTTCCTCATTCTTTTTTCTACCAAGGTATTAATGGTGCTTATGTTTTAAAGTATTGTTCGTTTTGGGAAATAAAGCTGATTTGCTTTCTTTCTGAGGGTGACATGAGAAGATGAATACCACTCTCATGTCTGCGTAGAGTACAAAGCTGGAGCCAGGATGTGGTTAGCCTAGCTTAGCAGAAAGACCGGAAACAAAAAGAAACGGGTAGCCTGGCTCTCTAAAGCAGGTCTTGCAGGTCTGTGAGGCTAAAAGTATAGCAATGCTAACATCTGCATGCTAACATGCTCACAAAACAGTGCTAACATTCTGATATTTAGCAGTTATGTTTCACCTGTTTACCATCTTAGTATGCTAACATTTGCTAACTAGCACTACACACAAAAGTACAGCTGAGGTTGATGGGAATGTCATTAGTTTTTAGCATTAGCAGCATAGCTAAAAAAATAAGTCTACCAGCACCTCTAAAGCTCACAAATGACTGTTTGTTTGTATTTAGCTTGTTTGTTTAATGCCTACATGGAAATAAAAAACAACAATTTGTGGTTTTAGAAGGAAGTGGTATAACTGTTCCGCTGGTTGCCTGGCAACATCACTGTGACAATAAGACTGCCGGCAGTTACAGCGCCTGGCTTTTGTTCATCAAGAAATACTTACAGCATTTAACTCTCCCTAAAACCACAAGTTGTGGTTTTTACATGTCTGTTTCTGAACAGATTAACACATTAGATCTTGTTCGTTTAATTAGTGAGCCTTGGGGGTGGTGGTAAGTGTATTTTTTTTTTTAACCTTATAGCGAGCCAGGCTAGCTGTTTCTACTCTCTATGCTAAGCTAGGCTAATCACCTCCTTGGCTAATCACCAAAAGATGAGACTGGTGTCAATCTTCTTCGAAGTATATTTCCCAAACTGTTGGAAGGAACTATTCCTCTAAGAAACAGCATTCAGATTGAAGTGATCAGACAGTGTGAGTAGCACAGTATGTGGACCATAATGTCCGTCTGTGGAATGGGCGTCTAACATTAACTGCTGACCAAGTAAAGGCCTCGTTTGGCCTCGTCTGATTGAGTTTCCATTTTGTTGGCCCGTGCTGTGTGAACACTTCAGGAGAGAGAGGGAGGAAGAGAGACACGTCTTACTTCCATTTGATCACTAATGAAATTGCCGGTGATCTCTCCCCCCCCCCCCCCCCCAGCTACATCAGCCGGACGTCCGTTTGATGTGACCCTTCCTGTAACTGTATCTGCTCTGAACTTGGATATGTATGACATCCCTCAGCTAGTAAATAGATGCATGTAGTTAGCCCTGTAGTTGATCTGCAACAGCCTCATCAGGAAGCTTAGTTGTTACTTTAGAAGCTTGAGCAGTTGAAGATTTCAAATTAGAACTTGTTGCAGTGTTATTATAATAGACAGTCAAGACAATTTAAACCTCCATGTTCCTGTAAAAATAACACCCAGCCTCTGGAGTGTATCTATGATCAAGGGATGAAGCGTGCATGTGTGTGTGTGTACCAGGTTGGTTTGTTTGGTCTGCTGCTCACGCACTCCCTTGGCGGGCTGTCAGTCTCGGGAGGCTGATCATCTCAAAAGTGGGAAGTACAGACGAACTCATTCACATTTAAACCACAAGTTGATCTGCACAGACCTGCTGAAGATTGTTTTTCTTGGAACAAAAGTACACAAACTATTTGAATGGTTTTGGCTCGCTGCTCTTGCCACGTGTACGTCAAATGCACACTGTTGCTGTCATGCTTTTTTAAATTTTTTTTTTTTTTTGTGCTACTGTCGAGCATTGTTCCGCATGTCTTTTCTTTCTCGTACAAGTAAGTCAATTACTAGTACTTTGCTTGTTTGTACAAGAAGTAAGTCGAGGTCAGGCTTATTCCACTTCTACAAAAGTCTTCAGAGTTGTTATTGTCTTGAGTGCATGTGGATGGATGTGCCCTAGGGGTTCAGTAACATAACGTGTCATTCGACAACGTCTGAAGGCAAAAGTGATTATAGCTGTTCTGAAAGACCAGACTCGAAGGCGGGGCTAAAAGCCTGCCATCATGGCCGCCTCCTGGCTGCATCACGCTGCCTCCCTGATCTTTGTCTCAACGTAATGGATCGTGTAAATGGGAATAATGGCGCCCACTTTCGGACAGTCTCTCCTCAAGACATTCATGGTGTTGCACTCGGTTGTACACACGAAATGACGGAAGTAGTTGTGTGAAGAATGGAAGAAGTTCAAACCCTGCTTACTTTCTGTCCTCCGCACACCTGGCCAATCGCTGCGTCTGGTGGGCGTGATTGTCGGTTTCAAAAAGTTACAAAAATCTCTATAGATTTACAAATACAAACATTCTTGGTTTCCTATAAAATTGTTTTGGATGTGCAAAATACTGTAGAAAATGTAAAAGAGCACTGTTTTCATATTCTGTGCCAACATTGAAAAACTTGCAAACGGTAACAAAAGCTCATTTCCGTAGGTGTTTATACCCTTTGGGATTTTACTCACATTTGGAACCTCCACAAATGCATATCAAATCAGCCTTCTTGATTTTATTTTCATTGTTGTTTCTGGTTGTCTTCCATACTAACGCTTGCAGTTCATGCTGATGAGAAAACAAGATCAGAGCTACATGTGAGGGGAAAAATCAAGGACTGGGACACTTATGGACGCACTATATTAGTAAGAAGTAGGACAGAGGCTCCGACTCTGTGCATGTACTCTGTATGTCTTTCCCCCTCCCTCTCTCCTCTCTGCCTGAGACGACAGTTAGCTATATTTTGGATGCACATACACTCACAGAACTGAACAGGCTGCCATGGTTAGCCACACCTGATGCGGGGAGCTTGCCAGAGCTGTTGCTAGGAGATGGCTACATAGGCCTCTAGTAAACAATTATCTTTCCTTTCTGTGGCTCCCTCCCCCATCCTTCCTTCTATGGTCCCAGGGCTGCTGCGTGGAAAGCCACTTACACGAGTCTCACCTGTGATTCAGCACAGCTCTGTATTGATTATGCAATTAGCAAGTCGGGCAGAAAGGACAGCTTTTTCTTTTAAGAGCTCCCTTTTTCTAAAAGTGGTGCTTAGGGTCTGATATTTGGATTTTAAGGTTGTAATTATACAAAGATTTACGTGTACAGTTTCACCACCTTGTCTTTGAATGTGCTATAAGTTCTTTTATCTTTCTTTAGCTTAGTTTAAACTTATCTAACAGCAGACAACCATAATAACAATCAGCAACATATACATATGTGTGCATTCAATAATCTATTTTTCTGATCTGCTGACAAACAGCTCTGTAAAATAGGTTTAAACTCACTTTTATCAGGCAACAAGTAAGCATTCCTCTTTTGTGTATGCTGCATGTCGTGCAGCAGTTTTATAGTGAAAGCTCTCTAGTAATGCCACCAAGGAGAAGGGTCTATCTGCAGCTTACAGAGTCTTGACTGATAACAGGCAAAGAAGCATTTGTTTGCTCCCTAATGGTCCCTTTACGCTGTGTTAAGTGTGCAAATTCATGTTCCTGACTTATCACTAACTGGATGATTTTAACGTCTAGCCCACTTGTCCGCGGCAGCGACAGAACTGTGATTGATTGAATCAAAAAGCTGAGGCTTCAGTCACAAGGACTGCATCATACATTTGGCATAAAATAAGTAGGACTGATGGGTCGAAGTTCTTAAAATGACCTTTTAACAGAATGTCACCATATTGGAATTATTTATAGTGTAATTTGTGGTGCTCTTGATGACATTTTGGTTTCTTAATCCCTTAACAAACCTTCTTGCAGGGTATTGTTCACAACCTCAGACTAGCGGCCATGTTGCTATCATTTTATGACTGAAAGTGCTTTTTAATGCTTTTTGTTCAACTTAACACCCTTAAAAAACATTTCTAACCTTGCATTGTGCCTTGTGTAAAACTTAGACGGTCGGAAGTCAGATCTGCAAAGAGGATTCATTCAAAATGGTGTTATGATCTCTCTTGCAAGCATCAATTATTAAAAGTGACTTAATTGTGAGCTTTTTCATCAACTACGTGTCTTTCTCATGTTCACCACAGTGTATAATCAGTGAAGGTGAAGGAGTGAGAAGAAAGCCACTATCAGTTTAACCCCGTGCCCTGATTTCTTCCCAGCAAGGCCTTCCCCCCGCAGACACTGCACGTTTTGTGTCTCCGAAATCTTACGTGCTGGTTGCCTGTCGTCAGAGTTTACAAGTCTGACAGACATCTGTGTTGTTGCTCTGCTCGTCAACAAAGATGCAGTGTAGTATTGACTGTGTGATCTGGACAGCTGCCCTGTGGAAACCCGTGTGCACTGAACTCCATCTGACTCTGACTACATTCTTAATATTAAATGGATCTGTGTTGTGGCGTCGGGGAGGAGGCGAGGCAGCGGGGATTTCCTCTGAGAACACTTTGTTTTGTTCATTCTGTGATTTCACATAAGGTACAACGTGTACAAGTGGGTGCTTTTCAGGATCCATAATTTAAAAGGTAGTTTTCCCACTCAGTGCCCCGGGGAGATGATGGTGTTGTGCTTGTGCTTTTGCCCATTAATGTTGTTCATACCAGAGTTCAAACAAAAATATGGTAAATTTGTTTGGAATCAGCTGTTTTGTTGAGGAAGTTCATCATTACTTACTTGGAGCATTTTCAGTGTCAACTATCAAAAATGTATTAATTTAAATCCTTTTTAACTTTTGATATTATTTAGATGATTTGGACTTCCTGTGATGCTTTATTATGTATTCGCTGTTTCAGTGACTTTCTACTAATCTTGGACTTATTTCCGTCTGTGCCAAAATGCACCAATTTCCCTCTGGTACTGCCCTCCTTACCTAGTTAACTTGCAAAGCTAATAGCCCAAACTATATGCAGAAGAAACGGTTGTCCTAAGCTTAGTTGTGTACAAAATAAACCTTTGCAGAACCTGGTTTTCTTAGTCTCTCTTTAACTTTCAGCTTACCAGTCTGTCATGATGACAGGCAACTGGAAAATTGCTAGACACATTACCAACGTGGTCATTTTACACCATGATGGTCATTAAATTGAAGTGTCTAATTTTCAAGTGGAGCCATCATGATTTGTTGGCATCCATCATGTCTGTTCTCTTTGTTTGCATGCTACCAACTAAGCCGCAGTGTATGAAAATACTCTATTCTTGTTCAGGTCGGTGCCTCACTGCAAACCACAGTTTAAGCGAACCACCACAATGTGAATAGCCTGTCATGTCAAATTGCTTGATCACTTTTGAATGTGTAAACCAACATTCAAATTGGTTATGGGCTGTCATGGAAATAGTTCTAATAGAAATGCATTGCACCTTCAACAGGATCATGAGGACCTTGTGTAAAGATGATGTAGGAATTGCGCACCACACCAGATTAGCCCAAGGTGCAGGTTTCTGGCATCTTGTCCTTTCCATGATAAATGTACAGTATATTCTAATTATTTTACGCTTACGTTTAGATTGTTGACGCTGTTGATTGTGGTCACTCTAAATGGCTTTATCCTCTGCAGGCAGCAGTCAAGCCCACAATGTGACGACCAAGTTAAGGAGGGGAACATATTCCCGCTTTCAAACATAATGAGAAAAACGAGCCCTTTTGTTATGATGGTGCAGTTATTCCTATGGGTGCATTCGTGAGCATGCTATCCCAAGTAGACTCTTGTGGGTCTGAACCCTTGTGACACTTGAGGAAGTGTTTATGTCTGCAGTGTCTGAGGCCAAAATGGTGATGTGTTTTTAAATCAGACAGCTACTGTACCTATAACTATACCTGTACAATGTACCTAACGTAATGCAGATTCAATTGTGTACAACATTTTCACAAATTGTAGATTAAGGGTGAAGTTTTCAGTTTTCTCCCCTTCTTTAATGCATATCACCAGACTCCCACTAGTCCAAACAATCAATAAGATAACCAGTGATTTTCAGACCAAAGCAGTGGTTAAAACTTTTGACCTGTTTGCCCTGTGAGTCTGTTTTGGAGGCAACGTTGTACTTTGAGTGAAGACAATTAAGTTTTTTGTTGTTTCATCAGAAACAGAATGGCTGTAATTTTCTTACTAACAACATGAGTGGGATAGGCTGCTTTGATGATACAGATGTAGATTGAGAAGTACAGTTTTCAAAGGCACTGCTGTAGAGCTGGCTTTTTAACATTTGCATTAATTGTGACCCAGTAAAATTGACTCCAGTCTTCTGTTAACAAGGGTGAGAAGACTGGAAGCCTCCACAACATAATTTCAATTCTGCATGCTGTGGTTTGGTGGGAAGTCTGCCAATGTCCTTACAGCACCACAGAAAATTGCTTGATTGCACAGAGCAGGCGCCTATTTAATTTGCAAACGATACTAAAGTTTATGCCACCTCCAGTATCTTAACAGCATAGTTTGAAGTTCGTATTATCTAATGTAGTAAAAATGCTGGAAAATGGTGGGAGGGTGGGCTGAGAAGTTTGTTTACTTATGTGGATCCCCATTGGCTGCTGAATCGCAACAGCATTTGGGTCCAAAAAAACATGACATGAAACATCAGACTCAAAGTATTGCGTGAAGCAGGCTGCTCAGGTGCTGCTGTCAACACATGCTGTACAACTATAAGGTGCACAACAGATTTGTAGTTGTGTGTCTCTGGATGTGTGTATTTCCGTTGTCTCTCTGCATTGACTTGTCTGTTTGAATACACTGTACCGTATGTGCGTGTTGCTGCGTCCCCTGCCTCTTGTTAAATGAATGGTGTGCAGGTGCTAGAGGCTCCTTGTGGGGGTAATTAAAGCATGTCATTACATGGGCAGTTAAATTGTCACTGTACTGTTGAACCTGTTTGAAATGATAATGACGCTCGGCTGGAGGCGGTGCTGTATTGCTCTCCAGTCAGGCGCCCTGTTGCTTTGGATCAGGAATTAGCCTCTTAATGTTTCTGAAGCATGTCTATTGCTGTAGTAGCTCTTAGACTTTTTAAGGCAAATTAACACTCAAGGAAGTAACAAATACCCAAGAGTCGACGAGAAAAAACTTTTAAGTTGTTTGTCACATTTTTCTTGGCACACAGGATGATGAAGATATGGCATAAGTCTAAAAAGTACAGTTGTATTGTGATTGCCAGCCTTGTCAGAAGAACAATGCATAACTCCATGTTTTGATATAGAGCAACCTGTCCTTGATAAAGGCATGAAAAACTTTTGATCCATTTCATTTTTCCCTTTTTTTTTTTTTTTTTTTTTTACTTCTTACTACTCTTACTGACATTTCCATTTTTAAGCATGCAAGAAATTCAGCTCGGTTTAGGGCATTGTTTAAAATTTAAAACATGAATTAACACTTTAATAATAAATGACTAGATGTCTACTCAGACATATCTGCGGTTTGCATGTGAAGTCATTTAGCTTTTTTATGCAAATGTGCATGTGTTGGTGTTTTGTTTTACGTGTTGCATAGTCTTGGATCATGCTGGTTAATTAGCACCAGGAGGGGAGGGGTTTGTTGTATTGGAAGTGCATGGGTAATGACCCTGTTGGCATAGTAGCAGCATGCTCAATGGGCCGTGTGTGTGTGTGCACAGCCGGTATACACCAGCCAGCCAAATGCCTTGCCTTCAGAGCGACATCTCTTGGCACACGACTCTGGCAAGCAACTTGTGTGCAGAACTTGCAGCCCTCCACCTCACTACCCAGCAGAGATATGACTACAATCTGTAACCTGGTTTCTCAACCACACGTAGTTGTAGTTGTGTAAATGAATATTGTGTTGTCATCCCTTGAGTCATTGGTCAGTGGTGCATGTCTTGTCTGCAAGTTCATTCAAACTAAACACCAACGAAACTGATATTGATACTGGTTTGCCTTCTTATTCTCTCAGGTTGATGTAAATGGCTTGGGATTTAGTTAAGCACATTCAGTAATTGATTAATTAGTGACCTGACAAGAAATGGATTGATGTAATACAATCAAACTGCCAAATGTTCAGTGGTTCACTGGCAAGGAAACTGAGCTTGCATCTATCATAGGGGGCTAGATGTTTGGATGGGTCTTCTTTGTCTGTGATTCTACAGTGGAACTTAAACTCGAGCCCAAGGATGCAGTATTATATAAGAGTAAACATTTTTTGTCAAATGGTACCAAAACACAAAGCTCAAGCTACTCTGGCAGGCCTTGGCTTTACTCGTTTGTCTGGCACAAGTGGAAATAAATTTTTAGTCGGGTAAAGTTAAACATGTTAATGGGTCAATTCTACATATACAAGACTGTGGAGCTCCAATTTTGTCTACCTAGAATCCTGGGACAAGCAAACTACAGAAATGTATAGTACGGATGTCAAAAAAGGTAAAAAACCTTCCAACCTCTTCTTCTCTGCCTGCCAACATCATCACCACATTTGCAAGGATTTTGCCACCGGAGGTCTTTGATCCTTGCCTCTGAACAGATTGAGGAGCTAGACCAAGACAGATTTGCATTTGAGTCCACCCTCCAGGCAGAAGTGATGGGAAACTGGTTCAGCTCACATCTACTTTTTACCCTTGATTGGAAGAGGCTGCTCCCTCAACCCCGAGACAAACCCCTACAAGCTTCTCGTCCCTTGGAAACCTCTCTGGTTGTGCTCTCAGAGGATGTCTAGACTTTGTGATATTCTGCCTGTTTGGTGTCAATGCATTAATGGCCCTCAGTATCATTAGGAGTTAATGATACCAAATTATTCTGCTTCCAGTTAGTCTTAATGACTAATTAGAATAAAAGATGCAAATGGACATTTCAGAGTTGATTAACATAATTTCATTGGACTATCTTTCATTCTATTATTCCTCCATATTGAGACAGCTATTATCCATTAATGCCCATTAAGAGTGATAGAGTACTGCTGTTACTCATCCATATTTTTACCAGTAATTCCAAAGATCAGTGTCTGAAGATGGTAGAAGATGCATCACATGCCATTGTGCCCACTGCCCTTCCTTTTCAGCAGAGATGGCGTAGCTCGATGCCCTTGCTGGAATAGTGTAGACTCAGCCCTAGTAAAACCAAAAGCTGGGATTGACATCACAGATTAATGAAGATTACATGCAGCGATTACTGGCCACGGGATGAATTGTGATGACCTCATGTCCCATCAGAAGGCAATAAATCAGGAGATGTCAGAGGAACTCTCCGTGGAGGAGTTGGGAACAGGGAGGTAGACATTCAGGTCACCTCTCAATGACATGGGAACAGAAATAGCTCAAGGTTACAGACAGGGTTTTTATAGGATGTACACATCTGTGAATTTTATAGTTATTGCATAAAAGGCATAAAAAAAAAACAGCTCCTAGGAATAATTCTCAAAGCCCAAGTTTTCCCAAGAGGCAGAAATGAGTCAATCAAACCTCACATCCACAATGCAGACGCACCCCTCCATTGATACCGAATTGTTGGTGGACTGGGAACTTGCATGGGATTACACACCAGGCCTGGATCTCACATTCTTAGTATTCTTCGAATGCAAACACGCACATCGCCCCACATGCAGAGGGCTGACCCCTCTTTTGAAAAAGAAGCGTGCAGATCCCATGCTTAGTGACCCCAACCTGCCCCGGCTTCCACTTCCCACTGCCACCTCTCTCTGTTCCCTTTTCCTTTTTTATTTCAATGGCCACCTTCCGCTCACCCATCCACCCCTCATCTGGCGTGGGAAACTACACCTGTGGCTCTCCCCAGACATCACCACCACATCCTCTGCCTTCACCAAAATGGCCTTCTGTGATGACTCAAATGACTCTACCTGAATTCAATGAAATGACGAGGTTTGGTTCATTTTGTGCCATGCGATGCAAAGATGGTACTTTAGTGTTACATAATTTCAAGCAAACAGATTCACTGAGTACAAGACACATAAACATCCAGTTTTTTTTCACCATGCCCCCCTTCTTGACTTGAAAACTAGGATTTCGCTGAGTAAATCCTCTAATCCATTAGGGGAAGGGCCGGGTAGGGTTTTGGAGATTTGATTGACAGAGGATTCTTCATGGTCTGGGGTGAAGTATTTCACACTATCAAATGTAGTTGACGTGTGTTTTGTGTTGAGAAAAGGGCAGGTTAATGAAATTTTAGGATATTTTTTAAGTTGTAGCACAGTTGGATATAAGATTAGGACTCATGCAAGAACCACTGGCAGCTTTTTTTTTTTTTTTTTACTTCGCCCATGCAACTGTCCTGTCCAGGCTCAGTAGCACACATGCTGTCACTAATTGTCCTGGTGCTGACTGTGTCTCTTCATGGACAATGGTTTTGATTGGGATGGGGGTGAGTTATGGTGTTGGGACAAGGGTCTTTGTTCAGTAGCCTTTCCCCCTGCCCTCCCCCACTTCTCCCCTTTATCCCCCTGCCCATCCATCTATCTTGTTCCAACCATTTGGGCAGCTGTCACTTAATCCAGCTAATCACAGACTGGGATGGTCTGTGGGAAACCAGACTAGTCCGTGGCTTTGCTCAACCCTAACATACACTGACTCAGGGAACTATTTTCCCAAATGTTTACAACATGTAGGCATGCAAGCAAGCCTGGATTTTAGGTGAAGGTCACAATATGGCCACCTGTTCTTTCTGTGATCTTTTGATTCTGCCTCATGACGAGGTTTGTCTGCAACGCTTGCATAGTCTCATGATACAGGCAGGCATCCTCTCAAGATCTCCTGACACTAATGCATGCATTGCCACTCATAGTTTCTCTTGTATGCATTGGCATATGCACACACCCACCCACATGCTCAGACTGGGGCAGCTAGCCCACCCTTTTGTGGTTGGGGGAGGGGGAGTGGGTGGAAAGGTCAGAAGCCGAGCTACATGTCGTGGGATGATCCACGTTCATGTCAAATAATCCATCTTTGAGGCCGCATCTGTTGTGCGTCTGCGGTTGGACGGGTTGGCAGAGTTTCCGGCAACAGCAGCACGAGCATCACCCCTCGCCAAAACCCCCAGACTCACTCATTCTCTTCCGTACCCCTTTCGTCTAACTACAGATTTCCTTCATAACCACCTCCCCTACCCCCAGCCTAATTTTGACTTGTCTTTCCGGTAGCTACAGTCTCATACAGCTGTACCCCCCGCGTCCAAACTCTGACCCAAGCCCTTTAGCTCACCCTTGTCCCGTCATCTTCCATCCCCTTCTCTTGTCACCCGTGGTCTTCCACAATAACACTCCCCTCCCCTTCCTCCCGCCGCCACCCACAGCCAGACAAGCCTACTTAATCCCACAGCCCAGCAGCAACCAGCCTACCAGCTTGTTGGTCCCCCAGATCAACAACACAGACTGACACACACACAGACACATTTTCCAATCCCGTCCCTGTGATTTTATCTTTCCCGCTTCATTGAAACAACCACAAGTCCTTCAAATACTTGCCCTATGCCTTTGTTTTGGCACCACCCCCCCAGGCCAACATCAATGACATTACAGTAGAGGTCACAGCAGTCACACTGCGGCTACTACAACTGTCACTGGTGGTGACGTAATGACTGTTATTTAGGTCAGCTGGTTGCCTAGCAGTGTGCCCTGCAGCACACCAGCTAGATTACTCCTGTGATGCTGGTTAGCTTGGTTAGTTTCCATCTGTGTGTTAATGAAAAATAATTTTACACTTTGCATGTTTTTTAAGAACATACCCCCGATACCCATAAAGTATGAATTAAAATGTGTACCTAACGGTTACATTCAGATACTTGTTACATTGCTAAATAAATAAGAATTGCTGTATGTGGAGTCATGGGGATCCCAGTTAAACTAAGCCCCCCCCCACCAAAAAAAGCAGCAAATCCACACATTTGAGAAACTTTTGCTTGTTAAATGCCTTGAAGCATCAATAGATTAGCAGTCTTGTTGATTCACTAATTGATTAATCAACTAATCATTTCAGCACCGGATAAAACACATCCACAATGCACCACTACTGTTATACTGGTCAACTGTAAAGCATAACTTGGTGTGAAACAGGATAATCCCCTTAGCTGCTGATTTACCTCACTGTCTGACAACCAAGGACAAAGCCAGGCAGAGTTCATCTCTCACAGCTAATATTGGCAAAGTGACCTTCTTAATGGACATCATACCTGCTGAGGCTTTATTTTTCCTGAAAACCTGCCTTTCTTAACATTTGTTATTTAGTTTTATATGTTGATTGTGTTAGGAAAGCTGAAACTAATGAGATTAGAAGAGGAAAAAAAACGGCCCAAGTGGTTTTCAGTGGTGGGCTTTCAGAAAACACCAGATCTAGTCAGTGGGTTAGAATGTAAACCATCTCGTCTGGGTCTCAATAAGAATTGGGATTGAGAACCATAATCTACTGTAGCCAACCATAGCATCTTGTCAGGTAACTACTGCGTAGTTAATGCCTCAAATATTTATCCAGTTGCTAACATTGAATGGCTATGATTAATAGATTAGATAGATTAAAAGGAGGCAAAAACAAACACTTCAGTGGAGCTGAGGTGGAGCAAGTGAAAGGTTTTAGGTTCCTGGGAATCGGCATCACAGAGAACCTGTCATGGACATCACGCATCTCCACGCTGGTAAAGAAAGCTCAGAAATGTTCACTTTTACACAGGAACAATAGAAAGCATCCTGACTGGAAACATTACAAACTGGCATGGGATGTGCAAGGCTCAGAACCAGAGGTCTCTGCAGCGGGTGATTTAAAACCGCCCAGAACATCATTGGTAACCATCTACTGAGCATCAGTGACATTGGAGAGGTGAGGTGCCTGCCCAAAGGATACTAAAAGACAATACCCACTACAGCCACAGCCTGTTCACCCTGTTGCCGTCTGGCAAGCGATACAGAAGTATCTGTTGTAGTACCACTGGACTACAGAGCAGCTTCATCCTCCGCACTCCACCATAAATATTTTATTTTTATTTTATTTTATTCTATTCTGATTTAAGATATTTGTATGTGTAGCGTGAAGGGGGCTACAACTTTATTTCATTGCGCAGCCCTGTGTTGTAGAATGACTAATAAATGTAAATGTATGTCAGAGGAATTGTTCAATAGTTCAACTTAGGAAATATGCTTATTTGCAGTGAGTACCAAGATACAGCACCTGGTGATTTCACTAACACACCACAGAGAGACAAACTACAGTGTGAAATCATTTGGTGTTGTGATTCAGCAAAATTAAAAGCTGAACACTCTTGCACTTTGGCAAATAGCTACCTTTTCTTCATGCTGATACCTTTTCAGTTAACGTGCACCTTCATCATGACCATCTTTGCACAGCTGCAAAGCTTCACTGATGAGCCAGCAGGGGCACATGCAGGTTCATACCAGGAAAGTTGGTGCAGCTCACGTAGTTTGCTGTTCCCTTGTGTCCTTCCCTCTCTACATGTCAGTCCTGCAGCTTCTCTTGGCTCCTTCCACAGTTGTACTCGCTCTGATCTTGCTCTCTTATCTCTGCATCATTGGGTTTCATCGGCAGCGTAACTCAAGCGCACCTCCAGGCAACGGGGCCAAGTTTCATACGAGACTCTGTAGTAGCAATGAAATCGCTTTTTGCTGTGTGTGTGTGTGTGTATGTGTGTGTGTGTGTGTGTGTGTGTGTGAGAGTGAGTGAGTGAGTGTTGATGCTTGTAGAAGAGTTGCATGACTATGGCTAAAATGACCATCCCCATTATTCTATCTATATTATGAACACATTGTGATTATTGGTAATGTTTACTTCTCATTGAATTTAGGAACAAAATAACAAAGGCCCTCTGTTAAATGTTCCCTTTTTGTAACTGAGAGAAGATGTGGCATCATGTAGTCATTAACAATGATGATTTGAGATGTGGTTCTTTGTCATTTGGATTGGACTATTCTAATATTTACAACACAAAAAACAAGATAAAACATTATTGACTGCCACAAACATTTTTACATTCTGAGGATGCCTTTGTCTTGTAAATGGTATCTATTGTTTTACATTTGGGCCACTGAAATGCATAACTGCAATTTGAGTTTCTCCAGCATTATCAGGCTCAAGTCACGTGAAATGGAAATGTTGGAATGTAAGTGAGCTGTGACAAGTTACAGTGCTCATATCATACCTACCATGCAGTCACTCTACAGGCAACTTGAGACATAATTTACTCGAATTACACTGGTTTTTGGTTCCTAGAGAGAGTGATTGGGGTTCCTCATGTTGTTGGTGAAAAGTTTGGTGCTGAATTGCCCTGCAGCAGCTTAATGAACACTGCTATACATCCTACCTCAGATATGGCTGAAGTGTCACTGAATTTAGCCAGTGTCCAGCAGTCTTCATTGCTCATTTAGGCTTACCTGCACAGAAATTAGCAAACTTTCATTGTGCCTTGTGTTGGGGCTATTTTGTCCAAATTTCACATGACTTATTTATTTATTTTTTCTTCCTTTCCCTCCAGCGGACGTACACATTGATTGTAGAGGCCTGGGACTGGGACAACGCCACACGCAACAGTAAGTCCACACACACACACACACACACTTAGATGCTGTTGCTTCCATAAACTGTTACTGATGGAGAAAAAGTGGATGTGTTGGCACTTATAAAGGATTTTCAGTAAGATTTCTAAAAGTATGTCAAGACATGAGGACTTTTGTCTCTTGTTGTCAATCTTGTGAAATGGCACTGGCTATATGATGATGGTCGTTTTCAGATATGGATCGATTAGTCAACTTATCGATTCAAGTAAAAATGCCAAAAATTCACTCATGGCTGCTTCTAACGTGAACAAGTGGTAGTTTTCTTAGTTTTTATATGATCGTAAACTGAATATCTTTGGGTTTTTTTAATTGTTGGTCGGACATAACAAACAATTTTCATGTGTCCGCTTGGTCTTCTGAGTGATGTTTTTCATTATTTTCTGACATTTCATGAACCAAGAAATTAACATAATAATAATTTTATAATAAGATTTAAAAAAAGATTAAGTAGAAGTTAAACTCCTGTTAAAATCTTTAAATCAATGAATGTGTTTTGCGTAGCCTCGTTTTAAGTCGTAAATGGAAACTTAATTGAATTTCAGCTTTAACACTATAGCAGGTTGAAAGCATGTTGTACTGTACACCGTAGCCCCCCAAGACGCTTCATATAGAATATAAGCCTTGGTTCTTCTCAGCTATGTTAGCTCTGGCGGTCAGTTCTGACCAGCTGTATCCTGTTTTCCTTTGGTTATGTCCGCTGGGTGGACTCCTGTACAACCCCTTTTTCCCGTCTGAGCAGTAGCCCAGTCTGGGAGGAAGGGGACCCATTGAGGACTATAATGTCTGCATGTGTGGATGTAGCTTTGATCTGTGGAGACGGTGGCATTTTTCACGAGTGTCTAATACCTTAAACATGCATTCATTTACAGGACCATACTGTCCTCTCCAGTCTAAACTTGCTCCTTATTTATGAGGTCATTACATCCTGTTTTGTCCATAACATCAAACGCACTTCCACTCGCGAATGCAGACAATGGAGAAGAAATAGATTTTGACATCATAGCGCTTTGATTAGACTGTTGCATGCCTTGTGTAGTCTCTGGTTCTGCACGTGGGCCTCCAGTAATTGTGTACATTTGCTGTAATTAGTTCTGATGTTTCTGATGGATGTTAAGGCTTAAATGTTGCTTGAGAAACCATCCAATTGATTTTGTGCCAGCTACTCGCGCTTAAGTCTCAGCCAAATTGCTTATAGTAGCAAAATGGATGTGTTTAAGGTGTAAGGATACCAGACATAAGAAACACATTTTCAGCAATTCATTTCACTGAGATAAGAGCAAGGAAAGTCTTCTCTTTTTTCATTTTATACCAAAGTGAACAGGAATTTGATAAAACTGATAAACAGGAGCTTGGGCAGGTTTGATTCATCTGTGTTGGATGCTATTTGAAAGCCGCACTGAGGCTGCTTTTAGGTCACAGACAGATCAGCTGACTTCAACCTTAATGTCATGGGTTCAAGAAACACAAACGTCTGGAACAAACGCCCCTTTCAACCTCTGCGGCAGATCACAAGGGAGTCTGCTCGTAGTGGCAAACCTCCATCAGGTCACACTGAGTAGCAGTAGCGATTGTAGCTCATTATGTTATTCATACTCATAATTTTTGTTGGTTTTCACAGTTAATATGTAATGTCATGGCACTTGCATCACTCCACAAACATTTTATACCTGCTCTAGATCAAACACAGATTTAAATTAAGAGTGAAGTCTCATGGGTTAACAAGGTTTTCAGACACAATTTATCCATACCCCTAAAATATCATGTCAGCTCATGTCATGTTCCTGAAAAGTATTTGCCTCACACAGTGAAGGCATTATCATGCTCAGTAACTGAAAATGTGAATGTTATTTTCCACAAAACAATTTCACATTCAGGCTTTGGCTCTACAAGCTTTCTGTTCAGTATCTTAGCCACGGACTAGAGCTTGGAGCTGTCATCGCCATCGCTATCAGGGATGCTACGATCCGATCCACTGCATCAGTATTAGGGCACATTCATTTTTATTTTACCAAATACAGTTTCTTCATCAATATCGTTATGAAATTCTGTGTTCCTGCTATCAGTTACATTCATTCAGTCACGTTGGGCTGCAGAGTGTTTACTGCCACATCCATCTCTGACCTCCTGTACTCTCACGTTACGTTATGTTACGTTACGTTATAATGACCCTAATGAGTTCCATGCAGTGAGGTATACAGATTTTAAATTTAGGAAAAAGGCACCACTGGTCTCGGATTGGGAATCAGTATTGGCAGATGTCAAATGGATGCAAAACTAAGATGTAGGATTTTTTAAGCAAAGACAAGGCTGTAGGTTTTTTCCCCTTTGCTGTTGTCTGCAGAGCTGTGTGTCGTGGCATTTTATGCTTCCCAGCGGTCAAATTATCAACAGGCATGGCATTTTATTTCATAGTTATGCAGGCATCAACCTCACTGATGTGGTTTTTAGTTAACTATCCAGTAGCAATACTGATTTCCTCCACTCAAACTCGGGCAAAACAGGAATCTGCATGCTCAGATCCCATCACATCTCCATCGTTAAAGATGTACATGCGGTTTTTGATTCAGGCCTAAATTTATCTAAAAGCTTAGAACCATTTTACAGTAGGCTTCTTCCTCTACAGTGGAGCCGCCAAACACTTTGACAGAAAAGTGAACATCCGACTAAAGACAATGAAGCTGTCTGACCGTATCCTGAATGATCAGTCCTAAACTAGGTAGACAAGGACCTGGATCAGGTTGTTTCACGGCCCTCCAGGCGGCCATTCTTGTAACGCATATCAGTTATGTGTTATGGACAAGTTTTCACCCTTGGTCAATATTGAAAATGCATGTCCTTGATCTTGTCCCTATTTATCTTTCTGGCCATCTTTTGGAAAAAATGGGTATATGAATTGACACGGCAATAAACCCTTGAGGTGATCGTCTGTGCATCAAAAGAAAGAAATAGAGACGTGTGCGAAATAAAATGTTGAAATGCATGACAGTGTGTATCTGTAAGACGCTGGAACTTGTTCTTTGGCCTGAGTCAGCACCATCCTCATGTCTTGTCCTACGTAAGAGCCTATACCGGTGTGTTGGTCTGTCAGTGAAATTCCTCTCCTCCGGCGTCATGTCCTCCAGTGTGCCTCTCTCCCCTTCCCCCTGTGTCCTCAGGAAAGGCAGCCGGCTGTTTTCCTTGTGTTTATCGAGCAGGAAGTGGAGTGGACTGGGTGGCCGGGCTCAGTGTTTAGACACCGAGGTAGCAGAGCCCGGCTTGGGCCCGGAGCCCATTGTTCTCTATCTGGCAACTGCCGGGGGTTATTTCTGTTATTGTTGCTTAATTCTGTCTGACATTGTGTCAGTCCCCAGCAGAGGATGTGTGTGTGTGTGTGTGTGTGTGTGTGTGTGTGTTCCTGCTTGCTCACTTCAAAATGTCTATGGTGCATTGCAGCCACGGAGGAAAGGAAATCACAGACCCTCTATTTCCATAGAGATTGTTTGCCAGCTTCGATCCCACTGTGATAAAGATTGCTTTCTTTCTGGAAGCCGGCGCCGCAACGAGCCCCACAGAGGCAACCAATGTTTAATGTGCTAGAGGCTAAATGGTAGCAACCTCCCGACATGACAGTGCACATACAGAGAGCTCAGACTGCCACTGGTGATCGGCAGAAAATGGATCAATTTGCAGACAATGAATTTCAATTGCATACTTAAAATTCAGTGGGTACTTTGCACACACACAACACATACACAATGTGCTATCAAAGCGTCTGTTGGCTGAATAAGAATGCAGTGCTTTATCTTGTGAGGGAGTGACTTTACATCAGAATAAAGGAGACTCCACATCATTGTCCGATGTGTCAGTGCTTCAAATAATCACCTTACTAAATGCAGTGGCTGCTGGGGGCCTTCTGAGTTCTGTTTAACATGTTGTGAACCTTTTAAGTCAGTATTGCAAACTTGTTAGCATTTGCTTATTTACACATCCAGCAGGTTTGAAGCAACATTAGCATTTATTTGGAGTCGTGTTTCTGGGCACATGGCGAATGGAAGTCCAATATTTACTCTTTTAGCTCAGTTTTTGGTCTCTGGAAATATCTGTTTCTTTAGCTGCTAAATGCTCCACTATGTTCACCAGCTCGTCGCTAACTGTGTCTGTCTGCTGTTTGGTGTTGAGCAGGCAGTGTACAGTGGGTTCTTAGAGCCCTTTCACTGGAAACAGCTGCCTGCTTTGCCCAAAAACGACACCATTGGAGCGGTGAGAGTGAACCAAAACAATAAAGTTGTTGACATTTTTTTTGTTGACATTTTCTATGGGAATTTTGGTTTACCGTGCAGCCATTCTCCAGTGCACTTCAGACGTACTATAAGCTGTCAGTTCACGGAAACCAACCAGTATTCCCTTTAATTTCTCGGGGTGGAGGGCGCTCCAACTAGAAATCCAAACCTTAGTTGCTCAGCTCGGTGACTGTGAAAATTTAATGTGTGTCCTCAAACTTAACTCCTAAGCCACTCATATCACATGAACCAAAAAAACTAGAATGTAGCTTTTCACAGAATTTAGACTTTAGACTTTTGAGGGTACATGTTGGCCCTCACTGATCCTACAACAGCATTAACTTGGACTGATGTGCTGTAGATTGTTCTTTAGATGGTAGGTGAAGGTAAATGATTTTGTTTGATGTTGGATTGTATCCTTGGATTATAAAAGGTTCTCGGGTACCATGAGATGATCTGCATGCTCATGATGCAACATTTCATTTTGTCATATTGTAAGGATGAGTTATACCAAGGGTAGCTGGAGGGAAATGAGTCTTGCTTAAACTTTACGGTACCTTGGCTTAGTCTTCCCCCTAACTGGAATTCATAGCGGTCTTTTCATTCTTCGGTGTGTGGGTGATTTGTGAGGGGAGGAGGGGATACTTTAAATGTTCATCTACTTGGTTCTGTTGTCAAATCGGAGCAAAATATTCACAACTTGACACGACTGATTTGTCTTCATCTGGTTTTTGTTTCAGCTGAGGAGGAGCTGCTGATCGAACGCAGCATTCACACCGGTATGATCAACCCCGGCGACCCCTGGCAGACCATCCTGCATGATGGGCCGGTGGCTCGCCTCATCTATCGTATCCGAGTGCGGTGTGACGATAACTACTATGGCAACAAGTGCAATAAGCTGTGTGTTCCTCGTGACGACTATTTTGGCCACTATCGCTGTGAGCCTTCAGGGGCCCAGGTGTGCCTGAACGGCTGGATGGGCCCAGACTGCAGGACAGGTGAGCCGCCAGCATCTCTCAGATTTTGTGTACTGACAGTCATTGTAAAAGCTCGTAAAGACGGTTTGATGTTATCTTGTTCATGTTACGTCTGCCAAGCCCATCCCACAGTGCACCAGACTGTGACCTTCTTTCTAGAGCTCCAACAATTAATCAAGTTGATCGACAGAAATTAGTCTTTTTTTTTTTTTTTTTTTTTTTTTAATAGATTAATCAATTTAGTCATTTTTCAAACAGAGATGTCAAATATTTGCTGCATCTCAAATGTGAGGATTTGATGCTTTTCTTTATCATTTGTCAAAACAAATCGAAAGACATCACCTTGGGCTGTTGGACATTTTAATGGGCATTTTTCACTATTTTCTCACATTTTTTCTCACACGATTTTTTTTTTTTTTTAACTGATTCATCAATCACCAGAAATGCAATCAAGAACAATTTTGATAATTGGGTAAACATCATTTATCAAGCCAAACTTTCAAACATTTGCTCAAATGGGAAGATTTTCTGCTTTTTTTTTTTTTTTTTGGTGTTAGAAATGGGACATGTTTGAGTTTTGGACTGTTGGTGATTCAAAGATGTCACCTTGAGTTCTTTGAAATCAGGCAGTGAATTGAAAAAAATAATCAATTATTTGATTAAAATGAAATAAATTAAAGTTGTTATTAGTTGCAGCCATGTTTTGTCAACTCTATAGTGTGCAGAGTGCTCAGATTATTTGCTTTAAGTATAAAATTATGCTATTAAAAGCTTAAATTAAACATGTAATCTGATGCACTGCACTTATCTGACTGTCACATCAGCTTTTTGTATGTATTGCATCACTACTACAAGGATTTAAATTACCAGCACAAGTAAAGGTAACAACTTCTTTTCAAGTAAATCCAAAGTCATTGTCTAAGTACCATTTAAAAAGGCATGGTGGAAATTCAACGTGCGCTGCCTGCTTATGCTGCATCGGGGTCGTGCTTGTGGGTGGTGTTGGAGAGAGTGGGGGGGGCTCAATAAATCACCCAACTGACCTTAGAAGACGAAGGGTGAAAAGAGGAGCGGAGCTGGGTTGTTTTTAAGAGGGGGGGTAGTGTTGTACATGCAGGCTATAAAGTTGTCCCGTCCTCGTCCCCCCCCCACAGCCCAGCCCTGGTCAGGGTGCCATGAATTCTCACGTCTTGTTGCACTTGTTAGAAAGATGGCAAACAAACGAGCTTCTCCTCCTCCTTCCTCCTCCCGCCTCTCCATCTCGTTGCCTCCCTTCTTATCCCTCCTCTTCTCCCTGGTCCTCTGTCTTAAAGAACAACATGTTTTTTTACAGCAGGAAATGTAATGATACATGTCTCCCAATGGAATTTTAAATATCACCTTTTAAATTGTTTCTCTCTTGTCCCCTTGCGTTTTCTCAGCGATCTGCAAGCAAGGCTGCAACCTGTTACATGGCGGCTGCTCTGTCCCAGGGGAATGCAAGTAAGATTAGCAGGAGTATCTTTCTCTTCAACACAAATGTGTTTTATTTCTTTTGATGTACTGCTATTATCTAAACAAAGATTACATTTCATATTGTACATGCAGTTTGATTTATTGGTTTGGTCTGTTTTGTAATAGAAAGGTGGTTTCTGTAAACCTTCCTGAAAAGACTAATTCAAAATTAGACCAATATTCAAGATAAATGTATGAAAGACAAAAGAATGATGGATTTTAGATGCCAAACGGAGGCACCTTCACTTGTCGTAGCCTGTCGTTTTTTTTTTTTGTGTCAGCCTTTTTCCTCCCTTGTGGGCATCTCCACCTTGGTTCAGAAGAAAAAGGGCACGCCTGCCGCCTTGTATTTTTAGCCACCTGAAATCCTCCACAGAATACCAAGCATCTCATCAGCTCTCTGCGGCTCGGGCCGAAGGAAGGGAGTCGTCGGTGTGTGAATTTGACCACTGTAAACGTGCGGGGAATTGTCATATCCCCTCCCCATCCGCATTGCAGTCCTCCTTGAAGGGCAGGGGGCAGGAAAGGAAATGAATATCCCACTGTGTTATGTACATTTCCCAAAGTGGAAATGCCAGTTAGATAAAGTGACGTGGAATGGCCCCATAGGTCCACGTTTCCAGGATGTGGTACATCCCGTCGTCATTTGTAAACCCCCCCCCCCCCCCCCCCACCTGCCAGATGGAAAGAGACACTTGCCTCCCATTATTAGGAAAGGGGTTTTGGCTCGGAGCCGAGGAATAACAGGGGATGACCAGTTTTAGGAAACTGCTCCACATTCTTTTGTGTCTGCCTCGATCAGAAGGCTGCATCCTTATTCCAGTTAGCAGACAGACAACGGGGGGAAGCAACTTATTCTTAATGAAATGTCAAGTCCCAGTCAACAGGAAAAGCAGTAAAGAATCTTCCTGCAGTGGCATGAATTTAATGAAGCCTCGGGTCACAGAAACCTGGCATTTAATCCCTCGCCATCTCCTTTCATTCCCTTTATCCCATCACAGTTTTATGGGCTTTGCCCCGTTTGCCACGGGCTTTTAAGAAGCACAAAAGCCGGTAGGTGCCTGTTGTTACGCTGCTGCATTGAGGCTTTTTATTAGCACACATCAGGCTTGTTCCGACATATTTGTCAAAGGCTTGCCGTGTCCCAAGAATCACTTGGGTAAGCAGTGTAACACATTTTTTACCACTCTGAACGTTTTGCAAACTTTGACATTCCAAGATGTTGGAAACTCAGAAGAAACATCACGCCTACACCCGCAAGGGGTTGATGATTAGTCATGATATCAATATGGCCAAGAATGAAACGCCTCTTTTGATACCTTCAAGCTTAAAAAGCAGTAACCGAGTCTCCTTGCCAAGGTTCTGTTAGTGTTATTGCTGCATTGCTGTCAGACCCTCTGAAGCTAATCATATACAGTGGAAGAAGCATGCCAAGTATTCCCCGATGCCCCTTTACCCCTCTCCCAGCCGGAGAATGGCAGAGATTTCCAAAGACCTCGTCTCTCAGAGAGACAGCGGTGCCGTCTGCAGGAGACTCAAAATAGCAGTCAATTGACAAGACAGCTGGCTCGACGACACCACAGCCTTGGAATAGCCGGGCGCTGTCATGAAGCTGCAGGCGTGTGCACATACACGCTGTATACACACAGTTGTCTCCAGCCGCTCGCTCTCAGAACCACCGTGCCACCCTCGTAGCCCTCAGCCCCAGACTCTAACCCGCGCACAGGAGCCGCTGGAAGTATTCTTAACCCCTCCTGCCCTGGAATGTCACCCTCCACTAAGCCGTGGGATAGGTTGACGCAAGAGCAGATACAGTATTAGGTGTGTTTCCACTGTTGGGAAGGCTGCGTCCGATGGCTCGCTTCAGCCACTAGTAGACTCTCTTTGTCCCTTTTGCACCTGTAGCAGCTCAGTGGTTTGAATCCTGAATCAGAACCTAATGGATATCTTCAGAAGTTCTTCCAAGGCCCTCCCACAGACTTTATGATAAACATGGTTTCTTATTATTCATAATTGTGCCATAAAACAACTTCAGTGATGGGTTTGGTTTTGAGAAACTCACCGGTCTTAAGCACAGTCATTAGGACCTTCAAATACAGGATAATCAGCTTTCAGGAAACAGGAAACTTACTGGATCGTCAGACTCTTTTTTTTAATGTTCCACTGATTAACTGAGAGAGTCACAAATCATGTTTTTATCAGGCTTCATTGACTTTATTTCTCTTGGCTACATCCACAGCAGAAGTAGGAAATTGTGCACAACAAAATCATTACAACCTGATTTATTTCCCCCATGTAGAACATATAAAAAGATAACTCTGAATATAATGAGAATCCCCTTTTTTGAAACTTATTTGTCACGTTTTTCAAGCCCTTTACAATTACCCCAGAGAAGAAAGAAGGGGTTCTTCAGAGAGCAGGTAGAGGGATTAGATGATTCATGCTCATGTTTTGGCGTCTGCGTTTGACTCTGACAGGTGTAGCTACGGCTGGCAGGGCCAATTCTGTGATGAATGTGTGCTTTATCCTGGATGCGTCCACGGGACCTGCAACATCCCCTGGCAGTGCAACTGTGAGAGGAACTGGGGTGGGCTCCTCTGTGATAAAGGTATGGAAAAGTTTTTTGTTTTTTGTTTTATTTCATCACCTCCCACACAAGACGCTGGCAGAGTCCCCACTCTCATCCTGCACGTCCCCTCAAGCTGCCTGTATTTGATGAGTAACAAGAAGTGAGCAAGCTACTCAGAGCAGAGATGAAACAGAAATGACTCTTGAAGAAGCAACATATCACCATGTAAAATAAAACACTGCAGTAGCAATGCTGCTCTATCGTTAGCTTTGTTGGCTTGAGAAACGGGCTCATTGCTCCGTCGCTTGCAGCATCGATCTCTGTTGTTAAAAATGTGGAAAGCAGTTGGAATTGGGATGTCTCGAAACTCAGATACATTTTTGCCACCTGAAAGTTAAGTGTAGGCATATTCAGTTTAAAAGTTTATCATTTTATCATGTCCTGTCATCCAAAGGCCGTTCTCAGAGATGATTAGAGCTGAAACGATGAGTCCATTAATCGAATAGTCGATCGACATAACATTAATCTGCAAGTATTTTGATAACTGATTTATTGTTAAAGTCATTTATTCACCAATAATGCCAAATATTTCCTAGTTGCAGCTTCACAGTGGTGAGGGTCTGCTGCTTTTCTTTGCCTTAAGTGATAGTAAACTGAATCTCTTTGGGTTTTGGGGCGGACAAAACAAGCTATTTCAAAAAGTCACCTTGGGCTTCTTAATTTCCTGACATTTTATAGATCAAACAATTAATCAGTTACAAACAAAAACGTTCTTCAGGCACTAGTAAGGACAGGAGTTATATTGAAAGCCTTTATTTAGCCAGGTATATTGGTTAAAACTGGTTATTCATCAGGGCAGAAACAGTAAAAAGATACTGTATGTAGGTACTCTAAATAGACAATACACCCGAAATGACTGTTACTCATCAAATAATAAAATGACCAACAAATACAGAGAAAACAACTGTCACAATGATAGAAAAATATTAAAATGATAAACAAATGAAAAAAATGTATAATGACCATACAGATCATGTGGTCCCATTTTTAAAAAAAAAAAAAAAACAGTATTTAAACTGTAAATGAGTGTATTTCAATGGCAAAATGTTTTTTAAAAAGCATGAAATTAGATCTTCAAATGATTAGTTTCTTTCTCTAGATCTGACAGACACATGGGATTTATTAAAAATGTGTCAGTTAAGAGTATGTAAGAGTTTTCAGCCTTTCATATGTTTCATGTAGTTTCATGTGTTCAGTTATCTCAAGAATGAACGTACCTTCATATGAGGTCTGAATTCTCTCTGACCGGAGAACAGCAGCTGGATAGTTTTACTGCCTGTGAGATCTGAGCAGCAGCAGAGACACTCGATCTCCCCACATCCCTTCGTCACCAAGGGCTCTTCGGGGGATGAGAATGGGTCCTAAGAAGCCCAGTGGAGACAGATGCCTCCTCTTTTATTTACCAGCCTTTAGGGTGATCTGGCCTTTAGCCTAAGGACGATGTGCAGGGATCAAATAGGGTTTAGTTGGGTTTATTCTGTATGTGGAAAAAAACATCACTAATAAATATACATACAATGCCAAGCTGTGTATTTGTACAAATAATCAGATAAATTCTACATAGCTAGGAGTCTATAACAGAGTGAAATCTGCAACTTAACCACTTGGCTCTGTCCTGTAAATACTGTAAAAACCTCTATCATAATGCGGCGCAGCAGAGTGGTTGAGAAAACACTCTGTGCTTCCTGTCAGAGCTGACAGCTGGTGCACTGAACCGAGTGAAGATTTCCTACAAGCTTCCTGGGAACTCCCGGCACACAACAGGATGAAATGGCGAAACAAGCAAAGAAGCTTTCTCACAGGGTCGATCCAATTAACAAAGTCTGAAGGCACAATTTCAGCTGACATTGAGGGTTTTTAAAGTGTGTATAGAGAAATTTGTCTTGGACATCAACACTGATGTCACCTTTAAAAGATGCCTATACAACAAAATAGCAGTGTTAATTTCTAGGTTTTGGTCTGGAATTACATGATGAAGTTAGCTACCAGGTTAGCTAGTTTCTTATTTTCCTGATGCTTCTTTTGAAGATTTTAATATTGCCGTTGTAATTTTGCACGCACAGGTTTTCAGTTGAGAAATTCCATCAACTTACCACTTATAACAAAGTACACTTCCTGGTTGAAAACATTTTTGTGGCAGGATGAATTGAATCAAGACAGAACTTCATTGCCTTGCCCTTGGAATCATTAAAGTTTATTAAATTACATTAAAATAATGATATGCATTGTTTATTTAGATTAAACACCACGGCAGTCGTTTGCCATCATTATGTGAGCAATGAGGAGACTATAACGTTCCTCAAATTAATACCTGAAACAAACATAAATGACATGTTTCCATCATATTTCTACATCACAAGTTCTACAACAAGTTTGACTGGCGCTCTTCTAATTACTCATCTTGTTGCACCCTCTTCTGCAATTATTTAATGGCCCCCAACTGGAGGATTTAAAAGTTTATCTCAATGCATCCGACTCCTAATATTCGCATAAGGGTCGTGGATGGAAATGCAAATTAATTAGCATTTTCTTTTGTTAGTTTTCTGGAAATTTGGTTAAAATAGAAACCTGACTAACCTCTGCAACTTTATTCAGTTGATTCTTTGATTCAGTCCTTCACTTCACTGCACGACCGGAGACTGTAGAATTAGTTTTCGGTACAGCATGGTAACGAGTCTCGGTTCACAGTGTCGGCAGCATTACATATAGACAAACATTCATATAACATATCACACAGTTAATAACGATCACTGTATTTGTACAGTGGGTACAGAGAGAGCTGCATATTTAGGATCATGATGCATATATGCAGAGAGTTAGGAGGCGGAGATCAAAGTCCTTACTGCAAATGGACATTTGGTGTAAAAATGAATGAAATACTAATCACTGAATTAGTGGCTTGGTGTCTCTAAATGTGTGTCTGCCTCCAGATCTGAATTACTGCGGTCGCCACCAACCCTGCGTCAACGGAGGAACCTGCATGAACACCGAACCAGATGAGTACTACTGCGCCTGTCCGCAGGGATACTCCGGCAAGACCTGTCAGATAGGTGAGACAGAACCCGCACTAGAACCCGCACTGCTGTCTTTTGAAAGTGGAGGTTCACTGGGGGGGAACTGTGGCCTTCTCATGTACAATATTTCCTTCGTCAGCTTCATTCACCTTGTTCTACCAGGTTGAAGTTCATTAAGATTATGATTCCTGTGGGGTAATTTGGTCCACAGTAAAGACCGTTCTATACTGTATAACAAAGTGTTGATGATCTTACAAATAATTTCAATCATAAGTCGTTGATACAGCATAAAAATCCCAAACATTTGCTGCTTCCTGCTTCTCAAATGTGAATATTTGCTGCTTTTCTTTGTCATATATGATTGTGAACTGAATGTCTTTTGGGTTTTCGGACTGTTGGTTGAATAAAAGAAGCAATTTGCAGACGTTGTCTAATGCTCTGAGGAATTTTTGATGCTTTTTGATTCTTTTTTTGCCATTTTTTTGATATTTTCTACATTAAAAGAGTAATTATTAATTGAGAATATAATTTACTGAAAATAATCCTCAGTCAAAGCCCTAGCAGTGTCTTAAGTACAGATATATAAAAGTAGGAAACAATCTATGCTAGCATTATGAGGATGTGTAGAATAATAAACATGTCTGATATGAAAACATACCAGCATTTGAAAGATGTGCCGCATATAATGAAGTGGAAATGACTTGCTTACCTACAGAAAGCCAAATCTATAATCTGAATCGGTAAGAACAAAAGAGTAATGTTTGACTTCCCCTCCCTCCATCAGCCGAGCACGCCTGTGTTTCCGATCCTTGTGCCAGCGGTGGTACGTGCCACGAGGTTCCCACAGGATTTGAGTGCCAGTGTCCGCCAGGCTGGGAAGGTCCGACCTGTGCCAACAGTGAGTCGCTGCACTACTTTCAATCATCTCCACTCCTTCTTCATCCATGCTGATACTCAGAGTTACATCTTTATGTCACAGATACGTCTTTTTCCTCTTGTCTGTCAGCAGTACAGAATTCTTCCTCTTCTTGTCCTCTTTCACCATCATCTTATTAATGCCCAAAGTCTAACTAAAGTCCAACACTTTCTTCAAATGTGGTTTGTAATTGGAAATAAGCGAAGAGTGAGTTGAAATGTGTATGTGTGTGTTTTTCTCAGATTTGGACGAGTGTGCCTCCGGTCCATGTGCTCAGGGTGGAACCTGTATCGACCTGGAGGATGGCTTCGAGTGCGTGTGCCCTCCGCAGTGGGAGGGAAAGACCTGCCAGATAGGTGAGATTCAGGTTTTCAATAACTACGCCTACACACACACACACACACACACACACACACACCTTTTTACTTGTACCTATCACCAGAGGTTGTTAAAAAATGTATTTCAAGTGTTCAGGATTTGAGTTTTTCATCTCTACAGGGAGACGTGTTTTTGCAGCAGTTCCTTTCCTGTTTGTTCCATTTCCTAAAACAAATAAATGTCCTCTGAGACACACAAGCAAAGCATTGCTCGCTGTGCTGTGTTTTTGCATTAAAAATGGCTACCAGCAACCCGAGCCCCATGGCCAGAGTACAAGCTGTCAATATCCTGGACGAGCTGGCAGCTGCATGGCCGTTTTTTTTTTTTTCTTCTCAATGACTTTATGAGCTACTAGTGTGTCTATATCCGGCTGTTTGTCGCTGGCGGTGGCATTCGTTTCTATATCGCTCCCATTCCGACTAGCAGACGTGACCGGCGTGAAGCCAGGAAATGGATTACAACCGGTAAACAAAGTTTTTTCTTTTTTTTTTTTTTTGTGTGTGTGTGGGTAGGAAAGAGATCCCAAGAGTTCAGTGTCATCTTACCAGCTCAGATCTCAGCTTACAGGCAGCCATTGGCCTCCTGTCTTACCTGGTGATTGTGTGTGTGTGTGTGTGTGTGTGGAGTTTAGGGTTTCAGAGAGAGGACAGGTGTGTGAGTGAGCACAGCAGGACTCCCTGCAGACACCGACCCCCCCCCCTTGAATATTTGAGCAGCGGCGCTTTTCTTTGTTGTAACACTTTTGATGTCTTTGGAGGCGGTGAACGTTTGTGGGTGAAACTGTACAGTTTGCACTCATTTAATCCGCGTCGAGCAGATGATGAATTCTCGATTAGTTCTGTGAAACTTTATAGAAGCCCTTATTGTTGGGTTTTGCACACAGGGCTTGACAACAAACAACAAACTGACATTTTTATGATAATATTGGAGGAAATTTAGTTTCAATCTGATGTGATACACACAGCAGGAAAAAACTATGTATAACTGAAATTGGCTGCCAATAAATTATGCATCCATAGGCTTAAACGATTAGCTGATTAATAGATTTGTTGATACATTTTTTGGGGGGGCATATTAGCCTTTATTGGAAAGCTTACAGTATAGACAAAGGCGGTGAATATGGGGTGAGAGAGAGGGGTATAACATGCCACAAAGGATCACAACTGCAAAACATTCTCTGGTTCCAGCTTCTTAAATGTGTAAATGTGCTGCTTTTCTGTGTTTTAAAGTATTATGAATTAAATATCTTTGAGTTTTGGATTTGGAAAACGACCCTGTGGGCTCTGAGAACATTAAATGGGCATTTTTCACTATTCTTTGGCATTTTATAGATTAAATAATTCATTAAAATAATCACAAACCAATTGATTTATTTATTGTAAATCTAGATCCACTATTTTAGCGTAGCATGTGCATCAATTTATCATGTTCCAGAGAGGGCTCATGCAGTTTAAACTTTTGTTTAGGTTTTGACCTCAATGTGTGCTCAAACATTGGCCACAACATTTGATTCTGCAATAGCAATGGTGCCAGTTCTATCATTTTTGTGGGCTGAACTGGGCTTCAAAGGTTGGATTTCTGGTCTCTTTTCTTTCTCTTTGTCCTTTCCTTGGTTTGTTTCAATTGATGGACTTGGTCTCCTTCTTCATCCTGCCTTTACAGATGCGAATGAGTGCGAAGGAAAGCCCTGTGTGAATGCTTACGCTTGCAAAAATTTGATTGGCGGATATCACTGCGACTGTTTTCGGGGATGGTCCGGACAAAACTGTGACATCAGTCAGTATTTCTACCTTTTAAAAGTCACTTCTAAATCTCTCTCCTTCCACTGGCGTCCTCTTCTTCTTGCTACTTTCAAACGCCTCCTTCCTGGACACACAACGTAGGTGTAGTTTAGCGTCACTCACTTTCCCACATGTGGTAACCCATTTCTTTCTCGTCCTGGCAAACTGAAGCTCCAGCTCTGCCATCATGACTGAACTTGCATGCCCAGTTCCCTTCTGTGAATCCAATGCATGCCCAGTTATAATCTATACGAGGTCTATGTGGCACTCTCTTGGCTTCACTACTTATTTCTTTTCCAAACTTTGACTTAATCCGTGCACATCCTACATTGTAGATTACACCTGATAATGGATAAATGGCCCAAGGATTTATTCCTATATGGAAACTATTTAATTCTCTTTGTAATGTTTTAATAGTGACATTTTTCTTCTTCCCCTTCAGACATTAATGGCTGCCACGGTCAGTGCCAGAATGGAGCAACATGCAAGGTATGGACGTTTTAATTTTAATCTTTACTCCACCTCACCCAGCCCTTTTGCACTTTGCGCTGGACCAAAATAGCAGGTGAGCTTGGAGACCACACAGTCCATATGCCCAAGACCGACCGCCTTGTGTTTGTCGTTGTTTTCCTTAGGCGGGCCCGAGGGGTTACCACTGCCAGTGTCCACCAGGTTTCGTGGGCACTCACTGCGAAATCCAGAGGAATAAGTGTGATAGCAGACCATGCCAGAACGGCGGCCAGTGCCATGCAGTGTTGGACAGCTTTGTGTGTCAATGCCCATCAGACTTTGCTGGACAGCTGTGTGAGGTGAGTCTCATGTTCCCACAGATCACAGCACTGGTTAATTGTGGATGGGAGTGACAGTTTATAAGCTGGTGGTAGCTTCTTTTTTATACCCTTTGGACGCAAGTAGTGACACATTACATGTCGGAGCTCCTTTAGACTGGCACTTTATTTACACTTTGTGGGCTAAAAATTCAGAGAAGAAACATCTTTTTTGATAAAGGTCTACAAACCAGTTTCTGTGAACTACTGTCCAAGAACCTTTTAGATACACGTCAGATACGCTCACAATGGACCTCATGCAAGAACATTTTCTTATTCTTATCTTAAACCTCTTACTTTTCCATGCCAGATTTACCAATCTCTCTTAATTGGACAAATGTCATCCTAAATAGCTTAAATCAGCCTGACAAATGCTACCTGTCCATGTGTAGGAGCACATTTGTGAGATTTGATCATTAGCAAAAACGACACCCCTCAATTGATACATAAGGCGACCTTCTCTGCTCTGTTTGTGGGCAAATTTCACTTCAAGCAACTGTCAGAAATCAGCAGATGAAAACATAAATTTAGCAGAGCCAGTAGTCAGCAGGATTAGCGGACCTGAAGATGTTAATGTTAATGCAGCTGCCAACGATGTGTCTACTGTCACAGATATGAAGAGGAAATGGTTTGACATGAAGTTAGATGCTAAAAAACATCCTGCTACAGCCATAGAGATGGAGAAGAGGATATTTTACAGTAGTTGATGGTAGACTGTGCAGCAGAGGATGTACCCTTGGACAGATTGTCAGAATTTTTCTAGCAACAACTAAACTGTGTAAGTTGCCATGCCGATAAAATCATACAGTCTAAGAAAATGTTGTCGATGTTTGCCGTGATAAAAGTTGTGTAGTATGTTTCCAGCCCAATAAGCCAAGCCTAGGTTTCATTGACAGCTTGTGTTGTAATTAATCATTTTATTATCTTATTATTACATATCTGTGTCCTTGCTGCAGCTTTTTTATATTTGAAGTGTGTGTTTGAAGCTAATGTAGGTTAGCAGTGAGGAAACCGACACTCCACTGCATCTCTTGGGCCCTGAATGGAGGACATTGCTGGTCAGGAGCCAATCCTGTTTTAGCATCTCTACTATAAATATGAGCCTCTCTGAATGAGGTGATGCTGGATTTCTGCCCGCATACTACAGAGCTCTGATGCCTGCTATGGCACGGTGTACATTCCTGCCCTGCAGTGCCAAAACTACAACGCCTCCAGCATCATATTTCTCCTGATTAGTATCTCCTCAAGTCCATAAAAGTTTGATTATGTAATGGTGCTTTTGCTCATTCCTGATCTGAATGATGTCTTCTGAAGAAATAAGGACAACTTGAATCCCAGCGGAAATGCTTAAGAACAAAAGAGCCACATTTACTCTCTTAGTAGGTGACATGGTTGTCTTGATCACGCAATACTAGTTTATGAATTTTGCTCAAGTCCTCTGTATCCCACATATAATATATTTGGGGAGTGAACCCGAAAAAGATTTGATTTGTACTGTGGATGGCAGCGTTGGTCGGTGGGTCAGACACTTCGGTTCAGACTAAAATATCTCAACAAGTATTGGATGGATTGCCATGAAATCTGGTACAGATATTCATGATTCCCAGATGATGTATCCTAATAAATTTGGTGATCCCTTGACTTTTCCTCTAGCGCCACCAGCAGGTTGACATTTTGAGTAAAATATCTCAAAATGTGGTACAGACATTCATGTTTTTAGATCATCAGATCAAATTTTGAATGTCATATTCTTTGGTTTATGACTAAATACCTGCAAAACTAGTTACATTCTCCTCAGCTGTACTGTTTGTTTAGTGCTAATTAGCAAATGTTAGCATGCTAACACGCTAAGCTAAAATGACATTCTGGTCGTGCATTTAATCTTTACTGGATAACATTATGTTTTAAGGTGCAAGATATATTTCGTAGCTGTTTTGGAGCTTTCGATTATATCACATGATCTTCAGCAAAATGGAGTTTGCCAAGTTGTCGGGAATTGACAAGAAGTCTTTAAAGTGCTCAGAAAAATGGAAATTTGAATGTCTACAAATCCATGGCACCTGGACATTATGTGATATGATCAAACCTGTCTGCTACAATGAAAAATGTATCTTGTGCTGTGAACAGAGCAAACAGTTACATTAATGTGCTGAAGATTTATAGACACTCTTGCCCTCAGACATGATCCCCTGACCACACACATGGAAATAGTAAAGAAAAAAAATGTATCTGGCCCTGACACTTAGGGTAAAATAAACTGTGTGTGACCACAGACTTCACCCACCCTGTTGCCCTTCTCTTAACTCCCTTGTTCAGCACCTTAAATGGAAAAGGGGTGCGACCCAGAGTTTATGCACAGTAGGCTTCTGTTTACATAAACTGAGAGATTTTCACTCCAACCTCTGTATTGCAGCATGTAGAAATGGCAAAAGATGTCACAGTGGCCTCTAGTTGGGTTCTTTCTGTGTCACGGTGGTATGACAGATGATTTATCTTTATTATATTCGTTGTGGCTCTGCACGATGTTGGACCAGATTCAAGATTTGCCCTCATAATGGGCTATCTTTCTCATGTCTGCTCAGTTTCTCTGTCTCTCTCTCTTTCTGCCTGGCTTCTGTCTCAGAATAATCTTGAAAAGATTAAGCAGAGCAGAGATGTAAAACCAAAAGCGTGGATTCCCTTGATGAGCTTAGGGTTAAGTTTCTGAGGCTTACTTTGCTCGTCCACTTACCTTCGATTTGTTCTGAACAGCGGCGGTGGCTTGAGCCCGGCTAAGCCGCTCACCTACACACACTTTAGATCTGCTTTCTCCATTGCTCCTTTGGCTTCACTTGCATCTTCCCTTGTTTTCATAATCACCAAAGAACCATTTCAGTGAGGGGATGGTGTTTGGGAAATTATTGTCCAAGCACCCTTTGGCAAAGCACTGTTCCCCTATCTGATCCAGTGGAGCTGCTCAATGGCTGCAGAGGGCTGTGGTTGTCAGTAAGCACTCGTAGAGGAGTGTGGTGGTGCTGGTTACCTCTGAGGTGAATTTGTGAAATGTTTTCAATGTCAAATTCGGTTTCAACTACTTTCCCTGGATAAATGTATGTTTAAAAAAAAAAAAAAAAAAAAAAAGGGCGGCTTACTTTCCTGTTAAACATACTTAGTTAAACCTGCATTAATATATTTTTAGAGAGCGCAACAAGCTGTAAAGACAATATTTACATATTCTCACCAAATAAAGTTGTTGCGGTGAACATGTTAGCAAACATCCATTAGACTTGGAGTAACATAAGAATTTATTTGCAGTCATGTCCAGTATTTACTCTTGTTTCAGCTCTGTTTTGGTGTCCACCAACTCCTGAAGGAAATATCTGGCTCTTTAGCGGTTAAATACTCCACTATGTTAACCAGCTAGTCGCTAGCTTTGTCAGTCTGCCATTTGGGGCTGGACAGGAAGCGTACAGTTTGTTTTCAGAGCTTTTTTGGGTTTGGGTTGCTGGAAATGACACCGATGCTGAGAGTGGTGAGACTGAACCAAAACAGTAAAAGTTGCAGGCCATAAAACCAAAATAATGACACTAAAACGCTCCGTTAATGAGATGAACTGCAGAGCTGGGTGATAATTCTGTCGGTTCATCTTTGAGTGACACGTTTCACATGATACACAGTCATTTACTCTATTGTTGATATTAAAATCTTGATTTGTGCAGCTTTAAGTGGCATTTTTAAACTTCATTCTTCAGTTTCACCTCTTCTATATACAGTATATTGTCTCTATTGTAAATGCAGTATTTTCTTCTCCTCTTGGTTTTCCTCAGATCTCGAGCTGGTCCCCCTCAGATGCATGTGATCCAAACCCTTGTGAGAATGAGGCCAAGTGTCACAGCATGGACCAGGACTTCTACTGCGCATGTCCCGAAGGCTACGAGGGAAAGACGTGTGAACGGCTCAAGGAGAACTGCCAAACCACCCCGTGTCAAGGTGACTGAAGTCGTCTGCAATGATGAAACTGTATTGAACAGACTACTAGGTCAAAGAAAAGTAATGAATTTGAACTGGGTTTTTTTTCTTCTTGCAGTCATTGACAGCTGCACTGTTGCTATAGCGACCAACGACTCAGCTGGAGTGCGGCACATCTCCTCCAACGTCTGTGGACCACGAGGACGCTGCATCAGCCAGCCAGCGGGAAACTTCACCTGCGTGTGTGATCCGGGTTTCAGTGGCATCTACTGTCACGAAAGTACGTCGAGACTCTTGCCTCGAGATTTTAACCTTTTATGTTAAAGATCAAACCCACAACTGAAATTTAAAAAAAGTGTCTACTTCAAATTCATTGAAATATATTGCACATATTTTTATCATTAATACTTTATTCCACAAAACAACACAAATATCTTGTCAAAACACAGTTATACCATCTGGTAATACTGTTTTTCTATTTTCACCCCGTCTATTTAGCATTTATAAGTAGTTAGAAGTTAGTAGAAGTTCTTAATAGGTGGTTTATAACACATTATAATGTTGTTTTAAGCAGATATACATGTTTTATTAATGTGATAAACATATGAAACATGTTTATCACATGTGGAAAACATTTCAAATGTGAACATTTTACATATATAGACTATAACATAGCATTAATCATATCCAATAATATGGGATTACTCAGTTATTGTTGACAGATAACATTAATACAGAAAGAAACGACTTATAAATGCTAAATAGGGAGGGTTAAGATAAAGTTTTACCAAAAATCTCAATATAAAGTAGAGTGTAGTTCTGCTGAAAGCGTTTATAAAACCTTTCCCCCTTACTGTTTCAGATATTAACGACTGCATCAGCAACCCCTGTGGAAATGGAGGCACCTGCATTGATGGAGTGAACTCCTTTCAGTGCTTCTGTCCTGATGGCTGGGAGGGTCGACTCTGCGACCTCAGTGAGTTCCTCGCCTCCGACATAATTCAGTTATGCAGTTATTCATCTCCTCAGTCGGTCTGTGCAGCATTTTAAACCAGAAAGTCATGCATGGGGTTGAGCGTCTCCTTGCTCTGTCTGTAAAGATTGAATCATGCAAGTCTTCCTCCTTCCTCAGATGTCAACGAATGCAGACACAACCCGTGTAAGAATGGCGGACGCTGCGTCGACCTGGTGAACGACTTCTATTGCGAGTGTGCCGACAACTGGAAGGGCAAGACCTGCCATTCCCGTGAGTTATGTCGACTCTGTGTTAATGTGTTTATGTTCATATCGCCGTGGCCCCCGACTCCACCATGTTACACATCTTTGTTTTGACAGCTAAGACGTGTTTACACGATGTCAACACTGAGCGTATGTTGGATCACAAGAATGATCCTTTCTTACTGATGCTATGAATAGTCATAGGAAGATCGTGTGTGACCTGAGTGTTTCTTTGTAATCCTGACCAGGCGAGAGACAGTGTGACGCAACCACCTGCAGTAATGGAGGCACCTGCTACGACCACGGGGATGCCTTCCGCTGTGCCTGCCCACCTGGCTGGGGAGGAAACACATGCAACACAGGTGAGGCTTCAGGATGGCGTCCTATCGAGGTTCGAGGCAGCTAATGATTGATGGTGTCACTTACAGTTTACAGAGTGTAAAATACTTCAGATATATTTAGAATGAGATCATTCTGGGTAGAAAGAAATCCAAAGAATTTCAGATATTCAGTTTCACTTCATTCATTCAGCCTAACATTGTGTTCATGTTCATGTCTTGTTGGGAGGAGGTGTCACTTTGTTTTGTTTTGCCTTAACCAGTAGCAGACAGACAGTAAATCAGTAGCAAGGCGTTATTTTCAGTCTGCAGAAAGGGTGTGTTTGCAGTTGAAGGGTAGATATTCTTGATTAACAACAATCTGTAAAGCTGTGTCAATCCCATCTATGCTTTTTGCCATTTTTCTCTCGCTATTTTTCATAATGGAGTAAGGGAGGTAGCTAGCTAACTATGTAGGAAGAAGCTCTGGTTGATCAACTGGCCGAAATAGCCATCAACGGGCACAACACCAGACCTCTTTGAATGGCTGAACCTGTCTGAATGGGAGATGTGAGCTGTGCTTCAGAGGTCTGGGACCAGGCTAATGTAGGCTAATAGATGCTAAAACTGCATTGAAAGCCAGAATAATACAAATGGTATATTCAAGGATACTATACAGTCGAAGTTTGGGCATTAAATCAATTCAGATTAAGGGCTTTCCATCAGCATTCACTGTACCATATATAAAATAAGTATATGTCAAACAATCCATTGTGGTCATAAGTAGGTCAGCTCTACCTCTAAGATCAAATTCAGAGCACATCAGCAACTCTTAACAAGCCTTAGCATTGTGTTTTCACAATATTACTGATTCAAGCAGATTTCACTGTCCTCAGGCATTATTTAAATACCTTAATTAGAGTCTAGAGGCTGTTGTTTCTGATCTTATCTAACCTAAAATTTGGCACAAAGTCGTAGTTGCATGTGTTCTTGCAAAAACACTGTCATCTTTGATTTATTGTGTAAGCATGCCGTGTAGATGTTTAGGCCAGTTCTGTCTCTCTGTGATCTTTGACTGATGCTTTCTCTCCTCCCACAGCCAAGAACAGCACATGCGCCTCCAGTCCTTGTTCCAACGGTGGAACCTGTGTGGGAGGAGGAGACGCCTTCACCTGCATCTGCAAAGAGGGCTGGGAAGGTCCCACCTGTGGCCAAAGTTAGTCTCTCTATGTAGCTTTGCATATAACTGACATAAAAGTCACCATGCGCTCAGCTATAATGTACTTATTATGCATTTTAAGGCCCACATGATCTGTGCTTTGGATGTGATGTAACAGTGTTGAGCTCTTGCTTTCTCTTGCTTCTTCTTCTTCTTCATGCAACTTCAGTATCTTCTCTGTAATGCAACAATATAAGTAGTATATAAGTTATAAAAAGACATCATCTCCTGCCACTCTAATCCAGCCAAAATGGACCAGCTCACATGGGATGTGATATTTCAACATTAATTTGTCAGTTTATGGGCTTGGCTTGTTGTAATAAAAGAGGAATTTGTTAGTTTTATTACAAGATGACTTGGATATATAAAGATGTCACAGGATATGTGTTTCAGCAATTGAACAATTATCTTTTTCGCCTTATCTAAGAAATGCAGGAATGTTTCTAAACTAGATCACTGCTGCTGTGCTAACACCTGACCATACACTACATGCATGATGAGTTATTGGCAGCTCACATTAAAAAGTGACAAGAAGAGAACTTGTAGAAGGTTTTAAGCTAAATAATAAATGATTTATCTTAAATAATATCTAAGTTTTATGAAAGGAATGTAGGCACTGTAAAAACTCAACTAAATGTCTTTTTTTTTTTTTCTTTTGTCTTCAACAGATATTAACGACTGTAACCCTCATCCATGGTATGTACCCTGTGTTTCCAGCCTCACACACTCCTGTGGCGTAGTCAAAACCTTTTATGCCCGTCCCCTCGCCTCCCACATCTCCACACTTCACACAGACTTTGCAGGCTGGAGGGGTGAAGGGGTCACATAGTGGAAGCTGGGTCCCAACCGCTCCCTCAAAGGCACCCTCAGAGGAGGGCCAGATTGAATAGGGAGAGGTGTGGAGAGGCTTTGGGGCAGTGACAAGTGAGTCCCCACTCACTCGCGGTGACGGTGGGGCAAGGGCATACGGTCCATTCTTCCCGCGACCTGGGAGCTGGGCTTTGGAGGAGGAAATGGAAGAGCAAGTAGCTAGAGAGGGTAGGGAGGAGACTGGACACTCAGGCAATTAGCATCTCGGAAAGGTACTTGCATTGATTGAGTTGGACTCAGCCTCACCCTCACCACCACCACCACCACCACACACACAGACACAAAAATGATGTGCTTTGTTGCAGCTGGATAGGATGTGGCTCCTGTGCAGCCTCATCTAATCGTTTTTTATTTCTTTCCCCTCTCAGTTACAATGGCGGCATCTGCGTGGATGGAGTCAACTGGTTTCGGTGCGAGTGCGCTCCTGGTTTCGCCGGACCAGACTGCCGAATCAGTGAGTGATGACATGAGGTTACTTAATCATATAACACAGGTTTTTGATGCAGTGAAGATATGCAAAACCCCCGCAACGAAAACATTTCTAATCAAGATCCTGATTCTTCAACCTTGCTCTTCATTTACAAGACCCTAAAATATCCAGAGCAATGTAGTGTGATGGATAGGATATGGATAGATGGAGTGAGGAAAGACCGAAAGGAAAAGGGGGGACAAGGAGTTGATGGACACATTGACACCTAAATGTAAGACTGGGACGCCGCCCTCTCCCTTTTTCTTGGTCCTTTAACACCTCAGGGGTCAGAGGTCGTCCCTCCTCCATACTCACGCAGTCACACAAACACACACAGAAGACAAATTACCCGGTGACCCTGAAATTCTTCTTCTCTGCTCTTTTGTTTCGGGCCGGATAGCGTTCACCTTCTCTGTCAGGCCTGAGTTTGAGAATTCTCATCCAGACTGTGTTCATGTGGAATCTGGGTGACAAAGGCCCGGGGTTCCCAGTGATTTGGGTGGGAAGGCACAACTGATATGTCGTTGCTCAACGACTCAGCTGCTCAAATAGCAGATGGGTTGGTAGTTATAAATGTGCGCAATTTAGTAATTCATGAAATTTAAATGTGGTGATTTAAACCGTACAGTGCTTGGTTTTATCCAGTAATTGGCTTTTTAATTTATTTTGCCCAAATTGGAAGTTTTTGGCTCTTGACTGTTTTCCCCAAGAGACCACGAGATAAATCTGAGGGGTTGTCAGATGATTGACAGAATTGGTAATACGAGGAAAAAAACATTACTGCTGTACAAAATGTTGGTTTCTTTTTAGTTTGACTAAAAGTTTGACCTCTTTTACCTCTTGAAAATAATCAAATGAAACAATCTGAGAAGGGATTATCAGTTGCCCACAGCTAATATCATGCAACCAGTGACACAAGGCATTAAGACCTGGTCACACCAGCATTTAAAACGCTAAAGTTTTGCAGCGAAATCCGTTAATTCCAACGACATCGAGTAAAGTAAATCTGCACCAGTGTTTCATGTCGAATTCAACTTTTGTAACATGCAAATTCGCACAGTTGACCAATATTAAGTTGTCTCGACAGTTCTGACCTTTTAAGGGAACGGAGAGTCCAAAATGAAGGAGGTACCATCCACTTTTAACCTCCTCTGTCGGAATATAAACTGAACTACAGAAGAGGAACTGTTCAGCAGACATTTATGAGGCAGAAGTTGATGGTACAAAAATGTTTAACAATGTAAAAAATTTAACAAGCCCAGTGCAGAAAATAAAGAAAGAAGCCCAGAGAGCTATTGTGACTGACTAGCGCTAGCATGTTAGCAGTTTGCTAGCCAGCTACAGTAGTTTACCACTAGCCCTACGAGTAGTTCCTACATCACCAAGCTTCTAGGATCACATATTTCGCGAAGACATGGAACAGGTTTTGCTGTGCCACTTTCTGATGTGACCGGGCCTTTACTTGGCTCTAAAGGGTCAAATGCTACAAAAATGTTGGGATCCAGTGCCTAGTGTCCGACTTAAATTTGATGCCCCTCTTCCCTTCACAGACATAAACGAGTGCCAGTCTTCACCCTGTGCCTACGGCTCCACCTGTGTGGACGAGATCAACGGTTTCCGGTGCATCTGTCCGCTCGGTAGATCCGGAGCCCGATGCCAAGAGTGTAAATACATCTCTATTCTCAGTCATACTCACTCATTAATTCACTCCTTCTTGTCGTATATGTTGTCAAAGTTTGTACTCAGCGTCTTGTTGATGCAGAAGTTTTAACTACATTGATTCATCCATTAATTTAGTCACTCATGACTGCAGACTTCCTCCTCCAGAAGTTCAACATGTCTCTTTCTGTCTGTATGTATGTAGTCATAGGTATTGGGAAGACTTGCCACTACGCCGGGCTGCAGTTTCCCCACAGCAGCCGCTGGGAGGAAGAGTGCAACAGCTGCCAATGCATCAATGGCAAAGTGGACTGTACAAAGGTAACACGGCCCCTTCTAAAAGCAGTGCCAGCACGTATCTGCTACTCCTCACTTACAGACAGACTTAGACTTGCTTAGATTAGTTGTCGGTGCGGTAATATATGTTCTTTTCCTTTTTTGTTGTGCTTATTTTATAAAATATTTCATTACATGTAAAAAAATAATAAACAATAAAATAAAATGCATTATTAAGTAACATTTTCAATCACGTCAACTAACCACTTAAGATCACAATCATTCATATTAGAAAACTGTTCAAATGTGTGATTATGCTGCAACAGTAGTTAATGAGATCAGAGCTGAAACAATAACTCAGTTCATTAATCAATAATCAATTCACAATCGATTAATCATTTGAGTCATTTTTTAAGCAAAAATATCAAACATTTGATGGTTTCGCAGTTATTCTTTGTCTTTAAATAATAGTAAACTAAATATTTTAGCTTTTGGATGAAACATTTGAAGTCCCATTGGGTTTCAGGAAATTGTGATGGACTTTTTTCACTATTTTCTAACATTTTATAGACAAAACGATCAATCAGTTAATCTAGAAAATAGTCTAAAAGGTTTATCGGTAATGGAAGTGTTATTTGCAGCCCTAAATGAGATGATAGCTTAGATTTGCTGGCTCTCATAATAAGGCAACATGCAGGGTAACACCAATATAAATGTTTTGTGGGATTACATGGTGGTGAGGATTTTGACCCTGTGACACCAGGTGTTGTGTGGTCGTCGTCCCTGCCGGCTCAAGTCATCAGGCCAGGACCAGAGACAGCGGCCCTGCCCGGCTGGACGCGAGTGTCTGGAGCACAGCTACCTCACGTGCTTCTCCCCCCCCTGCCATCAGTGGGGGGTTTGTTCCATGGCTGGACCCTCACCTCCACAAGCAACCACCAAGTGCCAGCCGAACAGCGGACATTTGGATAACAGCTGTGGCCGGATAACACTTGTTTTCAGCAGAGACAAAGTACCAACAGTGAGTCATCTCTTCACATATCTTTTTTTCTTGTTGCAATCTTGGAACACATTTTCAAGTAGTGGTTTTTGTCTTGTTGCTGATCTGCAAGTTGTGTGTGCGCACATGCAGGGAACAACAGTGGAGAACATCTGCTATGAGCTGAGGTATCTTCCTGACACCCGAAGCTTGGCGAAAGACCACGCCCTTCTCCTGCTGTGTGACCTCTCTCATTCGAATCAGGACGCTGTAGAGGTGGCTATAGTAAGTGAATGATCCAGTCTTTGTACGTTGTCCTATTCTTGGCTTGTTACCCCATTTCGGCTGGGAAGCACAGTTTTGGAGGTCATTAGTTCTCAAGCTGGCACAGTCTTAGTTGGTTGGGACCCAAACAACTAGTGCTGCTCTTTGGCCACTTGTACAAGACAGTGAACTCTACATTTACTCACACAGCTAGTTGCATTAAATCTGAATTTGTTTGTACTTTGTAAGGGTCAAAGTGACACATTTTGTCATTAAAGGCTGTGTAATCCTAAGTGAAGTTAATGGAATAGTTTGAAATTTTACTCACTCTTGCCGAAAGTTAGATGAGAGGATTGATATCATTTATGTCTGTGCTCATGTATGGAGCTGGAGCCAGGAGGCAATTAGCTTAGCTTAGCATAAAGACTGGAAGCAGTGGGAAACAGCTAGCGTGTATCTTGTTTCTTTAATCTGTACACAAACAAACAAGACATATAAAAACTACAAATTGTGGTTTTATGGGAAATTACATGCTGTAACTATTTCTTGGTAAACAAGAAGTGATGGATCACATTATGGTGAATAAGATGTAAATATTTCATATGTTATGACACAACTTAATGCTTGTTCCCAGCTGTTCTCTCATTTTTTCCCCGTTCTCTGGTTTTGTTCTTAGTCTTTTCAGCCAGAGGATCTACCGGACCACAGTCTGATCCAGGAGGCAGCCAGCGCCATAGTGGGCACCTTGTCCAAGCGGCACAACAGCACCATCATGCTGGCAGTCATTGAGGTCAAAGTGGAAACACAGGTCATGCCCCCTTCAGTGGGTGAGTAATAATTAACAAGGTGTCCCTCAAGGGTTTGTTATGGGCTCCATTCAGTTCCTTATTAGTGACTTCTCACTACTTCCACTGATTTGTCCGTCCTTGTCCTCCATTTCCTCCCTTGTACATCTTGATGTCAACAGATTACCTGGTGCCTCTACTATGTGTGGTCTTCTGCTTGCTCTGCCTCTTCTGCATCATCGTATGCGTTTGGTGGACACGCAAACGGAGAAAAGAGCGCGAGAGGAATGCACGATCAGGCACTGACGACAACGTGAACAACCATTGGGAGCCGCTTCGGCTCGTTGTGGGACGTCAGCAGCAGCAGCAGCAGCAGCTGAAAGAAAGCAACAGGGAGGCTGAGCAAGAGCGCAAAAAGCTCATGGGCCCCTCCTATCGGACGTGTGATGAGGAGGAGGAGGAGGAGGAGGAGGAGGAGACGGAAGGCGAGCTTGAGCTCGAGGAGGAGTGTGGTGGAGCAGAGGCAGGAAAGCAGCCAGTTAGTAAGTACTCTAAGACTGCAGTGCAGTCCAGTGGGGGAGTGATCTGTACCCTGCACAGCTCCAGTTCACCCCTCAAAGCGCCCCACCGGACCCCAGGCTACAGCCCCAAAGACAACCGCTGGAAAAATGTCAGTGCCGCCTTGACTGGTCAAAAAGACCTCAGAGACCATTGTGTATAAGAAATTTAAACTCGCAATGTGGAAGAAGCTGCGAGGCAGCGATCTTATTTTTGGACTACTTTTGGGAAGAAAAAGAGGCTTTGTGTTTTAATAAGCCGTTCTTTGCTTTGTTTTCATGTTTTTGTCACTGTCCCCTGAAATTATTTTTTGATTCAGGAGGCTAGAGCACAGTGAACATCCTTTTTTGCTTCTGTTCACTTTTTTTCTTTAATTATGTACAGAAGGAGCTGAAATGTAACAGTTTTTCTGGAGGCAAAAGAAGCTCTCTGCAATTTTTGTTTATGGAATTGTACCATTAAAGAAATGATGAATCATCGAAAAGGAGAAAAAGACAACCTGTATAAAGATTTCTTTTTTTTGTTTACAGATGATTATGATATTGTTAAATTGTCAGCAGGCTCCTGTTCAGTGTCTGTGTGGGTGCAGATACACATTAAAGGGACAGGTCAAGGAAGGGTTGTGAGGGAAATGGACTGCTACAGCCACAGTAACAGAGGAAACCCTCCCTTTGCTCTGTCTCTTTCCGGCTTTGCCCACCGATCCACCTGTGGCCGTCATGCGCCAGCCTTACCAAAACACTTGGCCTGGAGGGGAGAGGGGACAGAAACCCCAGTGCCTACTATGTGGCCTTCCATTTTTTTTTCTCCTGTCTCTGTTGTCTTGGCTGAAAGCTCTGTTTGAGGATTTTTTGCAGTATTTGAGTTGGTAGCAAGTGCCTTTTTAAGAGCCGTGTCGAGGCTCCCAAGTCGCGCTGCCCAGTTTGACCTCCTTGTTCTCAAATCTCAAAAGGGATATAAGTGTACATTTAGAGAGTTCAATTTCACAGCAACGCCATTCAAGGTATTTGATCAAAACACAAATGAATACTCTGTACATATGTGTAAATACTAAAGGAGTCGCTGTGTATATTTGAAATAAGTAACTTAAAGACAAGTCACACATTTTTATTATTATTATTATTATTATTGTTGTTATGATATTATTTTTATTTTTTTTACAATGCCATTCCTTTTATTTATGCCAGTCGAAATAGGCACACAGTTAAGAATCTTTACAATGAGGTACCACCTATGAAGGAATTTCTGAAGGGTTTATAAATGGTTGGTCATGAGGACGCATTTCCTTTTTTGTGACTAACTATCACATCAACAGTTGTAGCTATGTCTTTAGTGGTTTTCAGTTAAGCAAAGTAAATCAGTTTTAATTTTCAACCACAAGATTATACCCTTACCATAAAATAACTGTCACCAGGACAACAAAACATACTTCCATTTACTTTTTTCCTGGCTATATGTGGTCCAACATTACTAGATCTGGTCTCAAAAAAAACAGTCATATTTAAAGGTATCAAATAGAGCAGAAAACTTCCAAGAAAGTTGCCCTTATGGCCACCCCTCAGTCAGTGATGTCACAGTAGGTGTTTTGCCTGACAGCTAATGGAGAACGTCTACTGTGACATCACAAATAGGGGTGTGGCCAGAAGTGCAACTCCCTCCTGATTTTCTGCCATTATTTGATCCAGTTGTTACTTACCCTTTGACCCTCTAGTCATTTTTAACTTGTCACTGATTTTTGGTTGTTTAATCAGGATTTGGTTTAAAAAAAACAAAAACATTCAACAGTAGCTTTTGGCAGGCAGTGTTGCAAAGCTGCCAACATTATAGCCTTAAAAAGTTCTCAAACCATTTCTAAACCCATCACAAACCCTTTTATTTCAGGTGCCTTAATGTAACGAGTAAAGCATAATTTGTGTAATCAATGGTCATCTTTTTATGTTGTTGGTTTGTTTTCACTATTAAGGAACGTAACTCTTTAAAACATTGTGTGGTGTATAGTGGCGTGTTTTATTCGAGTAAAGTGCTCTCCTTGTCTCACTTTGCTATCATGGAGATTTCTGGAATAAAACACTTGATGGAGGATTTCGAAAAAAAAAAAAGAAAAAAGAACAGTCCACCATAGCTCTTTTGAGTGTCACGAATGTGGATGTCAGTAGGTAAAATGTGGACGTCATGCATTCGCTTCATGTTTGGTTTAAAGGCTTTAATGAAAGGAACAATATTTGCAGATGCTTTTGCTACCATGCAGATTTGTTTTTTTTTTTTAAGTTACCAACTCTGTTCAAAATTCCCCCCTTTTCATATTATGTCATTGTCTCAAAACGCCATCGTATTTTCTGTAAATGGGACACAGCAAAATAAAGAATTAAAGATGCATCACTGCTGGTGTTAAAACCTGAATATGCATATTGTATACATTTTATTCTACAAGGGACATAAGTTAATTTTATACAAAGTGAAAAGGTTTCCGTTCTTTTTAGTGGATGTTTCATTGTTCTAAATAATCATCCCAATTATTTATTAAAGCAGTTTTGACACATCTTGATCACGATTGTAATATTTGGTTTGCAGTACACAACACTGGAAAAGCACTCTCACTTGATGTCCAATAAGCATCAAGCAACTGGATGCTGGTGTGCTGGACACCCATATACCAAAACATGTTGACATTGTGAGAGGATATCTGAATTCACAAAACACTTTGAACTAAAGGTCCACTTACTTGTGCTGGACCTTTCGACCATATTGCCTTCATCAGCAGACGGAGTATGTTGTCATGGTACTGTAGATGTTCAGACTTTCCATTTCAAACTTTTTAGGAGCTTTCTCCCATGTTTAAAAGTCAAGCTTGAAAGTTAATTCTTGACCTTTTGAAACAGCAGCTGACAAGACAAAACAAAACTTAAGGTCTGCTTGCTTAATATTAAGTATATTCAATAAGGATCGGATGCTTATTATGAACTGGTTAATCCATTATGTTCACTTAAAACTATCCTTTTAGAAATAGAAAATCACATTTCAGTTTTAGTAACTTTGTCTGCATACTTTGATGCTAACATAATTAGCGACTAGCATTTAGCAAGCTAAAGAGCCAGATAGTTCCCTCAGAAGTTAGTGGAGAAGTAGGCAACTGTTTGCTAACAGGTTTCCCACAATTATTTTTTTTTTTTAAAAAGTCAATTAATGCTGCTTACACTGATTCTGAGATCACTTTATATATTTTACCTACTCTCTGCATGTTGAACACATTTTGTTAACGGGATATGCGTATTTAATGCCTCAGTTAACTATTTCACTTAATTTCCACTCTTTGTTGTCATTGCTGTTTAAATGGTAAAATTATAATAGTTTTGAGTGTTGGATCGAAGACTTGACTGATGAAAGACAAACCTTGCATTGAGTGTACACATGTAGGTCATATTCCCCATCCACTTTTGTATCAAACAGCCATGTGGCCTAGCAAAAAATAAACTGCAGCAGGCTTTTTCCAATCAAATTGATTAGAAAAAATTAGGAATCGTGGCAAAATTGTTAATCATGTTGACTCTTAACTAAACAGTCATATGTATTTACACATCAAATTGCCTCAAGATTAACTCTCAACTTCTAACTGTTGCAATTTGCTCAAGAATAACAATCTTCTAGAAACCCTGCAGTCCTTGCCCTTGCCCTCGTCTGTGTGGGCTGAGGACGGCCTGGATCGATTGATCCAATAACCTCACCAGCCTTCCCGCGATCACTCTCGCTCCCACCACACCAATAGAACCTCATCTCCTGTTCTGGGCCGATCCAGTCTCCGCCAATGGGAGGCTGGCGTGATCATCCTGGCCACATAAAGATGTGAATGTTTCATGAGTAATGTTATGATGCCGGGCGGAGTGGTGGTGGGGTGGGACATTTTTCCTCCTGACTCCCATGGGTGCCCCTGGCTGGCGCTAATAGGACCTTCCCTTGTCGGAAAGGCCGGATCGACTTACACAGCTTTGTGGAAGTGGTGGAGTCATAGGGAGAGAGGGGAAGGGAGCTGATAATGTTTACGGATATGACTGTAGATTCACTTTAAGATGGGTTTGGTCCTGTAGTCCAAGCATCATTTGATCCTATAAAGGGATATATGGAGGATATTAACTTTTTGGATATCAGAATATTGTGTTTTGTTTCTGCAGAAATGCTTCATGTCTGAGTTTCTTTATTCTGAGACTTACATCTGTATTTGTATAATATCATGTAGGTGACAACTCTCAGGCCCAGTCCCTGACTATTAGAACTGATAACATTGAATGTTTTGCATTTCGTGGTCTGTTATCAACATGTGACTTAACTGGTCTGTTCATCACACCACCAAACAAAGAGTTACTGAGGGGAAAAAAAGATCAAAATTGATGCAGAAGCAGAGCCCAAAATATCATCTTTTATTCTCCACACATTCTTCTTTCATGTCAAAACCTGCCGCCTACATTACCCACCATGCAACTCAACTGCTGACAGTTTGGTCGGAGATCCTGGTGTGTTTTGCTAGTAGCGGCTAATGTAGCCACGAGCCGCTAGCCCCAAGCAGAGATGAGGAGCGGGCTACAGAGGTCTGGCAAGCTCACTTCTTTCTAACTCCACACCCCCAGACTTTTTTCATTTTCAAACAGTCTTCAACCCCAAATGACATCACTTGAGGCAGTTTATCAGATTTTGCGCAGCTCCCTCTGGAGCCAGAAAAGGCTTTATACAACTTTTTTTCCACATATGCTTTCAACTTTGTGACAACAATTTAGGGAAGGCCCTTTCATGTGTCAGCCCCCCTGCACAAGGTGAGGTCCATAAAGAAATGGTTTTCCCAGTTTGGTGTGGAAGAACTTGACTTGCCTGCACAGAGCCCTGACTTCAACCCCATCCAACACCTTTGGGATGAACTGGAACGGCGACTGTGATCCAGGCCTTATTATCCAACATCAGCGTCCGACCTCACTAATGCTCTGGTGGCTGAATGGCAACAAATCCCTGCAGCCAGTTTCCAAAATCTGGTGGAAAGTCTGAAACCAGAAGAGTAGGAGGCTGTTACAGCAGCAGATTAATACTCATGGTTTCGGAATGAGATGTTCAACAGTCACACATGGGTTTAATGTTCAGGTGTCCACATACTTTTGGCCATGTATTGCAACGTTCTATAGGAGCCCTGGATCAAGTGGTTCAGATGTTTTTCAGTTAATTTCAAGTGCAATCTGCTAAGAGGATACGTAAGTGTGGTTTACAACATGAGGAAATTACTGTAAGTTGGCCTATTAGACTGTTCGCTGAATTGTGTTGCCTTGTTTCTGATTTTTGGACAAAACACCTTTCAAAAGTTGTCAGTGAAAAGCTGAGCACTTGTTGTCAACAAGTTAGTGTGACTGCATGATATTTAATGTGGATATTTTAGCTATATGGAGCTTCAGTGTTTGCCTTGCGTTCACGTGGGTTTCCATGAATGAATTGGAAACTAAACTACTTGCAGTCAAGTCAGTTTTATTTATATTGCCCCAAATCACACATTTGCATCAGCAAGCTGTAAAGCATACGACACACTCTAAAACTGAACCTATTTTGTTGTTGGTCCCATCAGTAATGTAATGTCAAGTAAACATTTTGGTTTTGAAGTTGTTTTAATTCTTCTTTTATGTCTAATCTTTAAGCATAAAACAATTTATTTATTGCCATTACTTGGTACAAGGTGGACGTGTGATGCCAAGTTGTTTTTCTGCCTGTCAGCATCAGTCCCCACCCCCCAACTGATCCCAGACTGCATCAGTAAACTGACACCAGATTCCAAAAGTGGCTCCTTACAACAGCCAAGGACATCTCAGTGCGCTGCATTTGTAAACACGTAGTACTACTACACGGAGCTCAAAATGGCCGAAAGCATTCACAAGCAGAGGAAACAGCCGAAATGTAGAGGACATGACTGCTTCATTTATTTTACTGTATTTTATACACACATGCACCTTCTGTACACACAGGCAGACTGCAGTGGAGTGGCTGACTGTGAGATGGTATTTTGTGTGTGCTCCTGCTCCCTGTCGCTGCTCCGTACATCTGTTGATGTGGGTCTTTGGGACCATCTGACAGTGGAAGCAGCTGGGTGACAGGGTTTTAGGCTAAGCCCTCAGTCCCTTTAAACACACACACACACACACACACACACACACACACACACACACACACACAGTCACAAACCAAACATGGCCCTGATGGGACATCAGGCTGGCACGTGCTGGTAGACAGCGGGCTGCAGCTGGCAATGTGGGGCTAACTGAGGCCGGTGCATGTGTCTAAATAAACAAATGTGCTGAGAGGAACATTAAATGATTTGTGCAAATTAACTTGAATACAGAAAAGTATGTATTTAGATTATTGATGCAGGTACAGTAACATGGAAAATGTAGAAGAGACGTCATGTTTCATGAAATAAATGTGAAAATAATGATTATTTCCATTACTGATTAATCTGCAGATTATTTCCTCAATTAACCAATGAATCATTTGGTGTATAAAATGCCAGCAAATAGTGAAAAATCACAGTCACAATTTCCCAGAGCCCATGGTTGTGTCTTTAAATGTGTTTTGTTCAACCAACAGTCCAAAACCCAAAGATATTCAGTTTACGATCATAGAAAACTAAGAAAAACAATAAAATTTTGTTCGATCGCTAATCAATTAATTTATAGTTTTAGCTCTAAGTGACAATGTGCAGAATGCTGCACATGCATAGGGTTAGTTTAGTATCATTAAAACAAAGCTTTCTTTCTTTTCTGTCTTTTGGGGCTTTGAGTTTCCTAACGATGTGAAATCTTTAAATACCATATTTAATGAATGAAGTTCATTCTTCTTTTGCTTGGATAAGACGTCCGTGCCGTCCCATTAATAAATAGCTAAATATCTTTATGTAAAGTTTTACCGTAAACATTAACAAATTACAAATCTTTTCATCCATGGTTTTAGAGTAATTATACCAAAGAATCACAACTAATCTGACTGGGACATATTGATGTTAAAAATGCTACAAATGCTAAGTTTCACAGAGGAAACTTGTAGGACTGAACTAATGGACTGGCCTTTTTTTTGCCTCCCTGCTGTAACACAGGCAGATCGCAGCTATGGAAGTCATTCAAAACACACATGTTGGATTTTGCAGGGCAGAAGGAAAAGTCAAAGGTCAGAGGAGGGTAAACAAACTGTGAATTTGCATCTACTTCCCTACCTCAGCTAGGAGCCCTTGTCCACACATGCACACATATTCATGCATTGGACGTGATGCCAGCGAGTGTGTATATATTGCTCATTTGGATATCTCGGGTGAGAAGCTGGCCTTTAGCAGCTGGTGGGGCATCAGCTCATATATTCTGAATATATATAATACACACACATACAGCCTGTGTTTACATGAACAGACAGATGGAAAGACGGTGTGCTCGAGGCTGTGCTTTTTTCAGATTTCATCATGTAGTTTTCCTTCTTATGTTTGCCTCCACATATTCCGTGCATGTCTGTTTGTACACTCTCAAGTGACAGTGTGCAGCGCAACCCAACACCCCGTACAGTGATATGCAAGGTCAATTTGCACCTCTCCCAGCCTGAGTGACACCGGGGACTGTAAACTACCCTCATGAGCCACTCCGAAGCAAGATACAGTATGTACAGTACAACAAAATGAATAGCTACTGAATATGTACTGAATATGTAAGTGTTTCTGGCAACACTTAAGCATATAGAGTATATAGCGTTCATGAGAGAGTATAGCATTATCCAAATGAATGATATTCTGAGTAAAGACATTAAATTATGCTTTTGAGTTCCCTCTTTTTGTCAAATTTAACATATATATGTCTATAACTTTATTTAACCAGGAAGGGGCTGCTGCACGGGGATAAAAATCTCTTTTACAGGAGCGTCCTGGATAAGATAGCAATAAAACATAGAACACAAAACATAGGCGTTTCAAAACATACAACACAGACTTACAATGAATAAAATATGAAACTAATAATCACAAAGCACATAAAATCAAAACGATAGCCTACTATAAAAACAGTAAACAAAATGTCTTAAATAGTCTACAACACATTTTTAAAGATTAAGCCAGTGGTTCAGAGGTTTAAGTACATTTTGCTGATAATATTTTTGTACTTTTACTTAAGTAGGTTTACTTAAGTAGGATTTTGAATGCAGGACAATGGAGTATTTTTACTTTGTGGTATTGCTACTTTTACTTTAGTAAAGGATGTGAGTACTTCTTCCACCACTTGGTACTCCCACATGTAACCTACTCTTCTGGCTGTGACATATAATATCCAACGCACCCTTTTAAATATGGCGGTCTATTTAAGCCGTCAAGGCCCCGCCCACTCTTTAGGTGTGATACGCAGCATCTGCTGCTAAACTGCTTGTTTGCTAACTTTAGCTAAACTCGTGTTTGCTAACTTTGCTTTAATATCGCTGTGGACACTTGCTGCTAATGTTTATATAACGTTAGGATTTTAAAGTCAAGCTAACAGTCTGGTCGTATTGCTTCAGGAGGGCTTTGTGGGGGAAATAATCGTGCTAATGCCACACTCACTGCTAGCTAGCTTACTTTACTCCTTCTGTTTCCTGTTCTGCTGTCAAGTCTTCCCAAAGGAGTAACTTTTTCTGCTGATATGATGCCAAGGACCACAGCTTCACTCCACCAAGTGTAAGTACATGCTGCGTGTGCTAACATGCATATTGTAAGTCAAGGTTTTGGCTCTGTTCAGTCGTGTTTATGGGCTTGGTAATATGAGTGAGCTAACTTATGTAAGTGTGTCTAACAATGCTGCTGACTGTATAGTTGTGTCTTGGCGTCTCCTGGCTGCTTATTTCAGCAGTTTTGTTGCGTGTGGGCTGGCTGAGCTCATTTTTGTTTTGGTTGTGGTTTGGCAGCTACATTACGATGCTGTTAATTTACATAAGTGTTAGCATCAAAATATACTCAAAGTGCCAAAAGTAAAAGTACTCATTATGCAGAATGGCCCATTCCAGAATCAAAATATATATATATTTTATATTATTGGATTATAACTATGGATGCATTAATGTGCAATGTTGCAGCTGGTAAATGTGTTGCTAATTGTAGCTACTTTGTATACTGCTGGGCTGCTTAATCGATAATGTTACATCACAATTTGTAAGTTGATTATATTTGTATTAATTAATAATTTGAGCTGTATGATAAATGTAGTGGAGTGAAAAGTACAATGGTTGCCTAAGTATTAAGTAGCATAAAATGGAAAAACTCAAGTAAAGAGTTAAAGTACTTCAAGATTGTACTTTTACTACTGTAAAATTACATACTTTCCACCATTGGTTGTGCAGCATATTTTCCCCTAGTTGTTGCTCATGTTTTGGGGAAGGGTTCCTATTGTTGACTTTGGGGATTTAAGTCCATCAAAATTTAACACACATTGCACAACTCTTCTCCTGTACGCCGTGCTCTATTCAATGAACCTTTTCGGGTAACTTGCCTTCATCAGAGTGGCTTTAAGGATGTAAACATGGCTGTTGTCTTGCAGACAGCCCATTCACATAGTTATTTCCCTGTCATACTGGCCCCATGGAAAACTTCAACATGAGTAATGTACACTAATATCCTTCTTATGGACACAAGTATTAGCCTATTATTTATTGGATAAATTGGTATATTTTTAAATCGTTCTACCATCACATTCCAATCAAAAACATACCTGTATATAAGATACAGAAGTTATCACAATACTCTGAAAAGTACCATGGAAAAGTACACAGAATTCACTGTAAATAGGGTGTTGGGGACTTGTTGCATCTTGTTTTGTATTTGACGTATACGTAGGTGGACAGTTGACAGCAGCACTGAGAGCATGACTGGTTGCAGCTGGATTTAGACACACTGACATGAAAGCCAGATGTTTAATTTAAATATCATGCAACCTTGTATCTTAGCTGGAAATTATTATTATTTTAACATTACTATGTCTGCATTTGATCCACAGGAGCGATGGCCTAGTGCTTTACAGTAGGTCACATGTGACGTAACCATGATGTCTCATGGTGGCGTCCCCTTCTGTTTCCCCCAAAATGTCCTGTCACTCCCCAGAGTCAGCCATCTCATAAACACAAAAATACCTAAAACATCTATAGATAAAGGAGCCTGTATGTTAGAGATTTAATGTGCCTTTAAGCATGTAAACATGTCCCCTATTGCTGTGTAGGGCTGCAACTGATAATTTCTTTCATTATTGATTAATCTGCCAATTGTTTTCTCAATTAATCAATTATTGGTTTGTTCTATAAAATGGCAGAAATGGAGAAAAATGCCCATCACAATTCCCCCAAAGCCCAAGTTGACTGTTTTTATTTTGCTGCTGTTTCCAAGGTCAAGAATGAAGTTTGAACCTCAACTTTTAAACCAACACGGAGGAGACGTTCTTAAACTGCTCATGAAAAATTAATATTGAATATCTAAAATTCCATTACAACTGATGAAGAACAAGCGAGTAAGTGGACCTTGAGTGGAGATGCCTTGCTGACTTGTGAGTGTTAGTGTGGGTTAGGTGTTGGTAATGGAAAAGCCCAAGTATTTTTTAAAGAGGAGTCTAGTGTGCATTTAAGCCGTTTAGCGGATAATTTCATACTGGCACGCCTACTGTGTGACTCAGCCTTGACTCACTTGGTCCATAATGAGTAAGGGAATAATGAATGAGTGATTTTGTAATATCGCACATTCCTTGGTTGGTTCGGGCATGTTACAGAAATGTGTTGCCTTGAGCCATGTCAAGTATGGGTGAGCCAATGTGTTTGAGAAATAATACTGAAGAGAAAGTGATTGAGCACATTAAACATAACTGAAACTCTCTAATGGAGCTCTCAACATTCACAGTTACTGAACTTTTTATTCCACAAAAAAGAGGGAATGAAAAGAAATGTTTTGTACCTTTTTTTTATTCACATTTAAACAGTTTAATGCAGTTGCCCAGAATTCATGTTTTATTAGCGAGTGAGCAGCTCGGGCAGCATGTAAGGGCTTGATGCCTTGCTCAAGGGCATTTTATTAGTAAATTCCTGCATTCCCTTTGCACAGTCTTACCATCCAACTCCTTTAATGTTCAGTTAACCAGCACAGAGTGACAGAATGAAAGTAGGGTTTAATTGTTTTTATTATCATTCAGATTCAGTTTACAATGATATAAAACAGAGAAAAGCATTTAAGAGAAATTATTTTGTACAACAAAGGCTTTTTACAGGTCTTGGGGAGTACTGCTGCATACGTGAAAAAAGTTGTATAGATTCTGATAAATTGCCTCAAGTGATGTCACTTGAGTCAGCCTTGGTTGGGGCTGGAGACTACTGATAAGTGTGCTTATCAGACCTCTGTAACCCTCTCCTCATCTTTGCTTGAGGCTACATTAGCTACCACTAGCATAACACACCCGAATGTCCAACCGAACTCTCTGCAGTTGAGTTGCATGGTGGGTAATGTAGGCGCCAGGTTTTGACAAGGAAAGAAATCTTTGGTTCTGCTGCATTGATAGTTTTTATTGTGAGTCCGACAATGTCGTCGGAGTGCAGTGCTAAATCGGTGGAGTACTCTTTTAAATAATCCAGAGCTGCAACGATTAGTCAACTGGTCGATCGACAGAAATGAATCTGCAACTATTTTCATAATCGAATAATCGCTGTGATAATTTTTTAAGGAAAAATGCATAACATTGGCTGGTTACAGCTTCTCAAGTGTGAAAAATGATGCTTTTTCTGTGTCATACATGATAGTAAACTGAATATCTTTGGGTTTTGGACTGTCAGACAAAACAAGACATTTGAATATGTCATCTTTTGGGTAAAACAATGAAATGATTAATTGAGAAAATAAATGGGAGATTAATCGATAATGGAAACAATTAGTCAATTATCAAAATAGTTGACAATAAATTATCTGTCATTTAACTAGCTAATTAATAGATTAATCAGTTCAGCTCTAAATTGCATTGGTTTTATTGCATGAATAAGGTTTGAATATTGTATTGTATCAGTCGTGGAAATGCAGGATAGACAAACTTTGGTTTCCCTCTCACACTAAGTATTAAATATACAGTGCATGCAACCCAAAAAAACTGACAATGCCCTTAAAATAATTAAAGAAGACAATTTTGTTCTGAACTGAAACCAGAAAAATCTGATCTCAAAAAGCGGTGCAGTTACCAGTTGTGGAAGACCGATTAATGTTTAAATGTTTCACCTTTCTGTGTTGGTGGAAAGTGGTGAAAGTGACATCCGCTAGAGGAGAAAAAAATCAATTCATCAGAAACCCATTCAATACTTTAATCAATTTTCACTTGACAGACGCGACCTTAGGTAGCTGATCAGAGGTCAACTCCATCTGTACTCAATCAATCCAATTACACTGCCTGAATGAAAGAATAATTAAAAGTTACAGGGGGGAATCCCACCTGAAAATAATTGATTGCACTTTTTTAAGGCCAATGATCTCTTTCATCCATTAAAACTCAGCGGGATCATGGATCCAAGTTACATTTGGTTGCAACTATTGTCGTTCATTTATGGAGGACCCACCAGCTAAGCATGGATGCTCAATAATTAGATTTTTGTTCGAATTGATTTAGATTCAGAGTATTTGTGTTAGCAGGAATCAGATTGTGGAGAAAATCTCTAAAGCGAGGTTGCGTGAGGTCATGCTGGGACTCGGCGTTGGCGTTGGCATTGAGCGATAAGGGCACAGCTGGGAATAGCGAGTGGATGGATGTGTCGCTTGGCAAGGTGCCCAATGTGACAGCTGACTTAATAAGGGAGGCCTTTTATCCTGCAGACGAACATGTGGCCGATGCTGCAACAGACTTTCTAACAGACAGACGGTTTCTCTGCTGCTGGGACCGGGGGGGGGGGGAAATGTGACCTGCTTTGGACCCACCTTCCCTTAAAGACCATTCAAGATGATTGTGCCATTCTATAGTTCATTATATCAGTTTTAAAGTATTGAATTAATCCACTTCTGTTGGCTTATTTAAACTTTCTGTTGTCAATAATAGACTCTGCAGACACTGTGCGTTTTTATTGATCTTGTGCGTTTTAATCTGCCTTTCTGCACTGCCAGAACCTGCAACTTTCATGCTCACACTGTACGGCTCCAATGTGGGTGCTCACACTGTGAACTTAAGCACTGAACCCCCGGTCAGTTTTGTCTATTGACAGTTCCAATTGCGTCCTCTGCAATGTTGACAACAAGAGAGAAAGGCAGCAAAACTTTGTGCAATTCTACTTTGAATTTTCTTTTCTTTTAAGAGAAAAGCAGGAGGAAAAAAAGATGTATGGAGGTGTAGGTGGCTGAAAATGCAGCAATAAAAAATAAAAAAATACCAATCATAATTTACCCCGAGCCAAAGGTGATGTCTTCAAAAATCTTGTCTTGTCAGGCAACCAGTCCAAAACCCAACAAATACTCAATTTATGGTGCTTTTAAACAGCATAAAGCATCAATTTCTCATGTTTGAGAAGCTGGAATCAGCTATTGAAAATCAAAAATGTTGATTCAAGAGTTTTTTCTCATTTAACCCCTTCATCACAGGCCTAACCCTGACCCTTAACCTAATTTATTTCTAATTCACATCCTTATTATAACCCATAACCCAAGCCCTAACCCTGAACAAGCTAATGGAACAGCTGAGGAACAAAATGTCCTTACTCAGGAGGATTTTCTGCATCTTTCTATTATTATGACACACACACACGCACACACACACACATATATCCACCAGAGTCAAGAGAGTTATCCACTCACACACTGCTCCCCCCTTCCTCCCCCGTCTGTCTGACTGAGTTCCTGTTCCCATCTACCCAGAGAGCTCAGCCACTGGAGATGCTGGGAGAAGAAGAAAAACATACTTTGTTTTTTACGACATTAAAGGCAGGCTTGTCACAGTGTGGCTGTGTGTGCTACCTTGTTTGATAGGGAAATTGGATCTAGACTTGAGAGGGGAGTGTAATGTGGTTAAAGGCATCATGAAAAGCCAGCTGTAACAGGATTTCATCCTCTGTGGAGCTGCAACTGACTGCTGCCGTGAGGCAAGTCATTAGGGAAAATGTGTGTGTGTGTGTGTGTGTGTTTGTCTGCCTCTGTGCCGATACTGTATGTAGGAGGTTTTATTTTCTCCAGAGCCTGAGTTGGTGAATCTGTCGTGCAGTAATGTCACCTCGTACCTGGCAGAGGGTCACCATGTCAGAACAAATGTTTAGTCATGCCATGCTGCAGAGGAGGAAGGGAAAACTGAAGTGTGAAGTTGAAACAGAGAGGAAACTGAAGTAGCAGTTTCCTGAAGGCAGATAGATATAGAAAGAAAGAAAGAAAGAAAGAAAGAAAGAAAGAAAGAAAGGAAAAAATAATAATACGAATTGATACAGTTGCCAGATGGATAGATACGCTAAGGTCGATATATGATCAATATGGTGGATAGATGGAGAGCTACAATACCTCATCTCAGGTTATCTACCGGTACCAAGTACAGATCCAATACCACTGCTCTTTTTTTCTTTTTCTTTTTCTACATCTCACTGTGTGACATTAATTTAAATAATTTATGTCAGGTATCATGCTGTGGCACTTTAAACAGAGTCGGTGACCCGCCATCACTGAATTAATGCAACTAAATGCGCAAATCAGCACATCAAATTTGTGCATCCCTAGTAGATTTGAGATTTGATATAACCGATTATTATTATTATTATTATTATAGGGCAGCTGTGCTTTAGGAGGTAGAGCGGGTCATCTATTAATCCCAGGCCGTTCGATCCCCGTCTCCTCCTGTTCACATGTCAAAGTGTCCTGAACACACTGAACCCTAAGTTCAGTGCGTTCCCAGCACCTTGCATGGCAGCTCATCAGTGTGTGAATGTGTGTGTGAATGAGACTAATCTGTAAAGTCCATTATTAAGTTCTGTAATTTTTCAAGCAAAAAAGCCAAAAATCAACTGCTTCCTGCCTCTTAAATCTGAGGAATGAATGCTTCTCATCGTCATATATGATATTAAACTGAATATCTTTAGGATTTAGAGTATTGGTCAGACAAGACAAGCAAGTTGAAGACATTAATTTGGGCTCTGGAAAATTGCGATGGACCTTTTTTCTCACTATTTTCTGACATTTTATCGACAAAAGGACTAACTGATCTCTTGAGAAAATACTCTGCAGATGAATCAACGATTGCAGCCCTAGATACAATATGATATGGTACTGTAGATAGATGGATGTGATACAACAGAAGGATCCATACTAGGCAGACACATACAGTAGGTGATAAATAGAAAATGTGCCTCTGGTCTTCAGTGCAGTCATTTTTCTTTCCACCCAACTCTGCTAGGAGCGATTACTGAAGCATGTTTTGCTGCATACAAGAAGGTGTTTTTGTGTACCAAGGTGACTGTACGTATGCGTGATGGTGGAGAACAATTTTAATAGCTTCTTGCCAAGGTCAGTGCCTTCGCTGTGCTATGTGTGGAATGAGCGAAGGCCTTCGCTCGCAGTGCCTTCAGCCGACTCCAGAGAGTCGCGCTCATTGTGTGGCAGCCGAGGGGGAACAAAGACATTTCCACTGGAGGAACTTTGGGTTCCTGTCGATAAGCAGGGCAGCGTTGTAAGACCTGGGCCGTGTTTATATGCTTGTGTACAGTGGGGATCTACGGAGCAGCAGAGGCTTGCACTTTCCAGACAACAAGTGGTGGCTGTATAAATAGTCACCCTTGGAGAAACATCAAAGGGACGGAGAAAATTCCACCCGATGATCAAGATTCCCCGCCTGAATGAAGTGTGTGTGTGTGTGCGCGTTTACCGGGGTTTAGGGTTCAGACTGAGGCGTATTTTCAAACAAAACCTGAACTCAAACCTGACGTTTCAAACCAGCCAGTATTCAGAAATGTCAGTGCGATGGACCAAATGTTGGTCAGTTGCTTTTTAAGGCAAGCTTTTAAGTGTTTTTTTCCTTTTTACCCACTCGATGAAATGCCTAACATTTACTTTTACCTCTAATTTATTTGTAATTCACACCCTTATTATCAGTGGTAGAAAGTAACTAAGTACATTTATTCAAGTACTGTACTTAAGTATAATTTTGAGATACTTTTACTTTACTTTCTATTCTTCTACTCCACTACATTTCGGTGAGAAATATTGTACTTTTCACTACTACATTTATTTGACAGCTATAGTCACTAGTTACTTTTAGTTTGTGTACAAAACATGTCATCATTTCAGAAAATATGATGCATTATTATAGATGTAATCAGTTAATGCATCAATAATATAATATAATGTGATATAATGATATAAATCTCTAAAATGGGCCATTCTGCATAATGAGTACAGTTTGTTGCTAATACTTCTGTACTTTTACTCAAGTAAAATGTTCATTGTAGGGTGGAGTATTTTGATATTGTGGTATTGTTACTTTTACTTAAGCAAAGAATCTAAGGACTTCTTCCATTCCTTATTATAACCCTTAACCCCAGTCCTAATCCTAAAATCCATCCAACTTGTCATTCCGTCTACTAACTCTAGCCACTAACTCTGTCATCCACATGCTGTCAGCCACACTGGGTGGAAACTCCTTGTCAGATCCTCAGGGGAAGTGATTCGATGGTTAATCACAGATCCATTCTTGTAAGTGCATCCCATTTGTCTTTCCCCACCAGAAATCATGCTGTAAGTCAGAAGCAGCTGATGAGAGACAGAAAGTTGCCGTTGATCCAAATAAATTGACTCTTACTTGTATTCTTTACAGAAATACTTCTGTACAATGGGGGGTAAGATCTGGGTTTAAACTTGAGGCCGTAAGGGCTCTGTTGCCCTCCACAGGCAGATTTCTGTACAGTTTGAAAGCCACAGCCCTGCTTTTCCCTCTGTAGATTTACAGTAAGGGCTACATACAGTACTGTCTCTATCTGATGATTATTGCATCATGCAGAGGACTTTTTAGAATAGCTGAGCTGATTGACGGTGACATTTGGACAACTTCTGTGTCTGTCCACAAACCCAGAGATGTCTCAGATATGTTTAATGCATTTGAGCTGCATTAATCATATAACAGATGCTCTTCTGGCTATTCTCCAGTTTTATCAGTGTTTTATCTAGTTGTAGCTATCAGTTTAAAGAATGTAATCTGTGTCAATTTTTATGCCCACCTTTAAACTGCACCCAGTGAAGACACATGTTCTTTCAGTACCAGGGAGAAATTGGCTCTTTTGAGCTGCGTTAATGTTTCAAGTTTTAGGTGGTTCTTAGCAATCACTGATGTGTTTTTTGGCATTACTAAATAAATAAATCAGTGTGGCCAGACGCAGACTGCGAAGACATGGATGTTGATGCACTAAAAACCTGACATGTTTATCAGGCTTTATGTCAAAGGAAAACATTATTAGACTTCTAATCCTATAAAATCAAACTGTGAGGTAAGTGACTCACAGAGCAGATGACAGGAATTGCTCCCGTGACAGACAAGAGTGTATATGGATTTCTTTTAGTCTTAATTTATACTGAACTTCATCTTTATGACGTCTTTTTTTCTTGGATTGTTTGTTGATGAAGTTTGGGGTCCTGTAAGCTCTTACCATTGGCCTCTCATGGTAATTTTCCAGTTGTTCCTATGTGCCTGAAGAATAAGACTTACGATCGGTGGATGTTCTGTTTATAGGGGGTATTTCATTTGACAACGGTAGCGATTTTTAAAAATATATATTTATTTATTCATATGAAAACAAATTGGAGGCTTTGTTTCATTCACTGCCCAAATCAAAGAACCCTTTATATATAGATATATAACCTGCAATTCCACTGCCTCCTGGATTTGCTGGTGTTAGTGTGTGATAACATTAGCTCCTGATCCTCATTCTGTTGAGACCACTATGTTGAATCCAAGCTCTCTGATGACATTCACACACTGTCTGCTGCCCTTCCTGCCCACTTATCAGCAGCTAATTGCCACTAATGTTGAGGAGACAACGTTGCATCTGAACTGTTCATTCACTTTCACATTCCCGGTGTTGAGACACAAGCTTTCATGTCCCGTATTCCCACGGTTGGCTACGGGACTTTCCAAACTCTGCAGACAGTTCAGGACGGGACATTTTCAGCTATAAGCTACTCCAGCATTGGCCTCACAAGCACTGAAAGTCATTGCATCTTTTTCAGTTCAGTGATTGAGATTTGGAACAGTTCTGGTAAACCCAAGTAGGGACTGAACCTTTTATGAACAACGCTGATGTATTGCTGTGTTCGCACACATGGTTGATGCCTCTGACTATCTGTAATTACCTATTTGTGTATGTTAATGTATTTTGTATGGCTCGTTATGCTGATGTTGTGAGTGACATTCATCATGTTTCTCCTGTCAGGCGACTGCAGGAGCAGCTTTCTGCTCAAAAGTCTCCATGAATAAGCCTTGAATTTACTGTCACTCTTGATTAGCAGGTCAAGTTCATGACCTCGGTTTACTCAGTCACTCATCTGACAAGCGAAAGATGTATCAATTACTGTGTACAGAGAGCATCTTAAACATAAAACAGTTTGATCCATATCAGTGTGAACATATAGGCTCAAACATAAACCAGATACGTCAAATTTGCAACTGAACTTTAGGCCTTCTTCCTGAATATAAACTCAGTTGCTGGGGACAAAGTGGAGCAACAGCTATTGACTGACATGATATCTGGTCAGTGTGATACATTATAGATTTATGTAGTAGATGTGTTCCTGAATTTTTAAGGGAATAAAATTGGTCCTGAATACTCCACTATAATCCAAACTAAATTTTAAATTATTTTATGTTTATCTTTTCTCTACATAATATTTTAGTGTTTACTTGCACATATATACGACAGTATAAAAGAAGCCAAGACGCCATAGGCTTTTACAATGGAAAAAAGAATACTAAACTAATAAATAAAACACAATTTAGCAAAGTTCAAAGAAAATGAGAAAAACTAAGCTATATTTTGCACTAACCCTGGACTAAAGAGTAATGAGTGTGTGTTTGTTTTGTTATTTGGCCCCTACAATAAGGCTCAAAAAGCAGGGGGGAGAAGGGAAATGGACTGGACTTCAGTGACACCAAACCCACATCTGACACCTGATAAGGAGCTTGAGCGCGGCATGGACACCGGCAGGCGTGGAGCCAAAGATACTCCGCGGCGGCACATTCAGGATGAGGGCTGAGAGTGCTGAGAGGTGAGAGGCATGTGTGGAAAGGGGGAAAGGCTGATGTCTTCACATTAGGCCTATCGGTGTGTGTGTGTGTGTGTGTGTGTGTGTGTGTGTGTGTGTGTGTGTGTGTGTGTGTGTGTGTGTGTGTGTTCAAATTCACTATGAACGTAATGTAAACTGACTGCAGTTCAAGTCTTTTCTCTAGCCTTTTTTTTCCCCAACGTTTTACTCGTTTATATTTGAAATGGATCATTATTATTCTTTGGATCAAGCTAATGAGCTCACATGAAAAGGAGACATACTACAGTGTACATTAGATACAAGCCTAATCCTTTTGTGCAGAGACCACGGCTGCATCCTCAATAAATCCTGTGCTGATGGTTTTATAGTGTTAACAATACTCCTTCCTTCAGTGGCTGTTTTGACCCTTGCTTATTGATTTTCTCCACAGAAGGAGTCAATGCAGAGATGAGCTCTACCGCTGCAGCAAGGAGGGTCAGTAAGTTTACAGCCAAAGGAGGGAGGGAGGCATTTCTACCACGCACGCACACACACAGAGAGGAGACAATAAAGAGAAGAGGAGGAGAGAAGCAAGGTTTCTCTCTCATGGTTTATTTTTAGACAGTGGCCTGGGATAACATCTTAAAATATGATAATATCTGTGATTTGGGATGCAGTGAAGAAATGAATGTCGAGTGCGTGGTGTGAGATTTAAGCTATATGAGTTTGCTTATTCATCTCTCCTTGACAAATGCAGAACATTTAATTAAAGAGGCATCTTGGCTGTTGGATTCTCTCGTGCAGGTGGTAAAGTTGCACACCCACAATGGATTAGTTACCGGTATTTAACGGAAAATGACCATGTTGTAAACTAAAAGAAGAGAAGAAGTAATCTTTCACATAGCCTGTGGCGATTCAGCCCTCCATCACCAGAAAATACAATGGTCCCCGACACAAAACAAGCACACATATACATCAGGGGGAAAGTTGCTCACCTTAAATCTCAGTTTAACACGTTTACCTACAAGCTGTAGTCCAATGTGCAACTCAAACAACACCTTGAGTCCGGCAGTTAAACTTTTAAAATGAAACTTTTTTTTTTTTGTCCTTTTTTTAAAGAATTTTTAACTAGTTTATTTAATTTATTTTTGGGAAAAAAACATATCAGACACAAATTTGTATTCAAAGAGGAATATTTTTATATGTATTCAAACATTTCTGGTGGGGATCTTTAAGGAAGCTAACAGGCTTTGGTTTTTGTATTAGCTTTAAGACAGATGAGGAAAAAAGCACTGGAAGAGTGGGTGAATAAGATGATACTATAACCTCTATATGCTGTAATAATGGCTCAGGAAGTGGAGCAGGTTGCCCCATTCATTAATCACGGGGTGGGTGGTTTGATTCCTGGCTCCTGTCCACATGTCAAAGTGTCACAGAGCATGACGATGAACCATAAATTGCTCCTATTTTTTTATTTTTGTCTTGTCTATCAAGGTGTTTTGTATATGTGCTCATCATATCTAGTTTTGATGCCTTGATTGTCCACGGCAGATGAAGGCGGGCAGGTCAGTACCACTACTGCTGCTGCTGTCATCAGACAGATGAGGAGGCTGCTGTGTAGACATAACACTAATGTGAGGATAGAGAGCACTGTCAACATACAGCCATGGTACTGATGGAAGTGTGTGAGTGTGTGTGTGTGTGTGTGTGTAAAACAGAGAGAGAGAGAGTGTGTGTGTGTGTTTGTGTGAGGCATTAGATATCATCTACAGTATATGCACTTGTGCTAGCATCTTTGGCGACTACACATGCTTATACTGACCCCTTCTGTTGGAAAATGGTCCACACAAATTTCCTCTACACAACTTTTTCATTGTCATAAGTAAACAAGAGATGTCCTTCGTTTTGGCTCGAACAGAAACGTCTCTCTCTAGGAGTCAGGGGTCAAAAAAAGAGATTAGTCTGCTTTTTTGAACACTTTGTTCACCCCTCTGTGGGTGGTGAAATGTAACTAAGAACATTTACTCAAGTACTGGACTTTACTTGAGTATTTCCCTTCCTCGCTACTTTCTACTTTCGACTTCACTGTATGTCAGAAAGAAATATTACACTTTTTATTCCACTACATTTATTCGACATCTGTAGAATATGCAGATTAAGATTTTACACTGGAAATATTGGATCAGTTAATTTAATATGACATAATATCACAGATTATAATGTCCAACTGTATATAAAGTATTTAAAATTAGATCAGTATCAACATTAAAATGCTGTTTACATGCTTATGCACCATGTAGTAATATTTTATATGATAATATAACTGACAGATGCTATTCTGCATAATGAATACTTTTACTTGTGATACTTTAAGTACATTTTGCTGATAAATTCAAATAAGCTTTATTGGCATGACAGATCAGGAATCGATATTGCCAAAGCAGTACAGAAATACAATAATAATAATAATAATAATATAATAATAATAAAAACAACAAAATGGGTAGATGTAATACTTACATACAGATGTAATCACTCAAACATTTACTACAGAGCAGTTGACATACTACTTTGCAGCTAATACTGCACACTGACATTTCTCCCCACACAGGTAGGGAAGTTTCTGAATGGTGAGATGACACCTCTGTACTTAAGTAGGATTTTGAATGCAGGACTTGTACTTGTAATAGAGTATTTTCACGTTATTTAAAAACAATCATTAATCAAATTTCATCAGTTTCTATATACTGCATGTGTACACCTTTTTTCTTTTTGTTTTTTTTGTGTGTGTCTACAGAGTTGCTTAATCATTACCAGTGTGCCCATACAAAAGCACAACAAACCACCTAATTAATGGAGCGTCCAACATTCCTGGCTTTTAAACTGGCACACAAAGGAAGCCTTTTTGTGGCTCAGCAATAAATCAGTTGCTGCAGTCAGTCAGTGACACTTCAACACAATGTAACAGTGACGTTTCTGTAGCAGCCACAGCCACGGTGGCGACTCAGTCACACACGTCTGACCTCCTTAGTGTACTGCTTATTAGGTATTGTTGCACTAACCATGAAATCAAGCATGGAGGGAGGTTAATTGTTAACCAGCTGCAACGTTAGCCAATCAGCAAACAACAGTCATGTAGATGGATGTACCAGTGTCTGCTAGAAAAAATGCCATTTGTAGAGTTTTTTTTTCTTTACCTTTAGCTCTTTTTCATACTTCCAAGTCAACACGTGTGAGGCCCTCTGAATTATTATTTTAATCTTAATCTTGTTCACTGAACAGAAGGAAAGTTTAATTAGGTTTCACTTAACTTGTGCACCTGCAGGTTTGAGCCTCATCGGGGTGTAAAGTGCACTCGGGCACATGCATGTGCTCGCAGCAGGCCGGCCTTTGTGCCAAACGCGTCGTCCCACTGAGTGCAGGTTGTAATCGTAACGAGCAGCTGGTAAAAGCAGCGAATCAAACGGATCAGAGCAGGAGGTTTATTTACCAGCTGGTCAAGACGTGTTGAAAGTGTGATCAAGAAAGAAATCTTAAAGGATGTGTTTCAGTGGATCCAAACCAGTTGGTGTGTTTGCAATGTTTAAATGCACTGGAGCAAATGTCACTTTACTATCATCAGAGGTCCATTTGGTGTTATGGCTCACATCAAACCCATTGATAAAACACAAAATCTTTTGACTGTAGAGGTAAAACGATGAATCGATTAGTCGATCGACAGAAAAATAATCTCCAGCTATTTTGATAATCGATAATCATTTCAGCATATTTTAAGCTAAAATGATTTCAGCTTCTCAACTGTGAAGATTTGCTGCTTTTCTGTTTTTTTTCATTGAAAACGGAATATCTTTTGGTTATGGGGAATTATAGTGGGCATTTTTCACTATTTTCTTTTATTTTAGAGACAAAATGATTAATCGAATAATCGAGAAAATGATAAAATACCCAACCAACCAACAAATAATAATAAACCTTAGTTTTATAGCACCTTTCATCCATACAATGCAACTTAAAGTACCTTAAAATTAAATAAAAAATATTTAAAAAAATATATAAAACATTAAAAAAATAAATAAATAAAAAGGTTGCAAACTTTCATTCAGAAACACTGCCAAGAGCCAAAGAACCAAACTGAACTGACCATCAAAACCACCAGAAAATTGGTGCTGGTCCATATGATCCAAATTAAATTGATCGATTTTCAATTTGATGAGTGAAAACATTGACAGAATATCTCAGAATAAGTGATAAAATGATGAGTTTATATGAGAGGATTGTTGAGGCAGAGAGGGGGAGAGGAGTGTGGGTGTCTGGTGACAGAGAGCCGTCATTTCCATCAGCCTCATTAGTTAATTATATTGTCAGAGATCCCATTAGTGTTTTTACAGTTCACTGAACTCCTCCCTTTGTATCAACATCTAATGTGTGTGAGACAATATAGCTGTCTGCTTGCCACATGGGCGCGCAGAAAAAATGCATTTATTTCTGTTTGTTGTTGTGCAGAAACAATGTTTTCAGTAGACAAATAATCAAGATGAAAATCATTTTATCAGGAATTCTTTACAAGAAGCTTTGATCGTTGCAGATTGAGTAACTTGGACATTTTATGATAAAGATCAAGCATCAGCTAAAGTATATGTGGAACTAAAGTGTCTAGTTCAGAACCACTTGTCCCTCTGATTGACTGTAATTTTCCAATAGTCTGATAATCGCACTGAACTGCCACTTCGTCTCACTTTATTATTCATTCATTTTATCCGAATCACTGAAAGAATTGGAGATGTGAGCAGCGATTCAGAGATCTGGAACCATACTCAAGTTTCCCTTTAATTTTGTTTGAATGAAAAACAGTTCTTTATTATCTGGAGATCAACCACGTAGATGATTTACTAGTAAAAGATCATCATCTAAAAGATGTTAGCGAACTCGGGTTTGTCTCATTGCACGATGAGGTGACTGAAGAGTTTATTTCCCAGAGCGCTGATGTTCTGTCCTTTTAATGTTTTAGTGGTGAATTAAAATAAATGAAGTGTGGAGTGGTGCACTGTGGTGCAGTGTAGGGCTTTTCAGCAAATTTGGACAACCACTTTAAGCCCTATAGCCTCTGTGTCAAAGCTTGAGAAGCTTCAACCTATAATGAAATTTAGGAACATAAAAGGTATCATAAAACTAATGTTCCCTAAGCAGTAAAGACCACTTCAGAAAGTCTGTCATTTACCATCCGTGTAAATGCTGTTGAAGAAGCTGTTCCACCTTGACAAGAATACACTTCACTGTTTTATGTTTTTGACCTGTAAATGTTTGTAGAGGCAAATCAAATCTGCACAGAATAATTGGGATGCTTCACTACATTTTTCAGCCTTCAAAAGCCTGTTATGATCTATTCCCACTAAAAGGCTTCTCAAAATCAAACTTTAAACTGTTCCGAGTCAACCAGTGCAGTTTGTGACTTATAATAATGGCTGTATTGTAATAGTGGATGTGTATAATAGTGGCTGTATAATGATCAGACATATTTCCAGAATACTTGGAAACGTGATTTCATCTTTGTAATTTTGGTCCAAATTTAGTGTAAGTGAGCAAACTGACCACTAGGGTGCACTGTAACTGTATCTATACCACTATATCCAAATAGTTTACCAGCTCTGCAGGATACTTTTTGCATGGGACTGGGCCAGTAAACCCCAAATTTAAAGGAAGTGAAACAAACACATGTTGAAACACATGTTTCTATGATAAGACAGAGACGGACATAATTCAGATCACGTACCAGGGCCATGATACATCTTTTAGGGTAAAAAAAATATGCTTTTAACAAGGTTTATACAAAGTCTTGAAAGTTTGGAAAATGCTTAATTTTAACCGTTATGTTTTCAAGGTTAGGAATATGCTTGAATTTGAATATACTCCTTGAAAAATGCTTGATTTTCAACATAATCTGGTGTTTCATCTACATAATCACATGTTTCAAAAGTCTTTTAATATTTGAAATTAAACAATCCCATCATCATATTTGTTTGTTGTCTCCTGGCATTTATACTAACAATTAAAGGCTTCAAGAGTCTGGAAATTTTTGGTGTAGGTACCTAGAAATTGCTTGAAAAGGTGTATGACCCCTGTTTTAATAATATTTAACTTTTAAATACTCTGTTTCAGAAAGCTTCTAGATTTTATATCATTAGAGACACACTCACAATGAGTCATACGTTTATTTGTCGCGTATAATTATAACAGTAACACCCACAACTTAATGGATGTTTAGTTAGATAATCTGTCTAAATCAGTGAAACAAGGTGGTTTTCAAACACATTTCGGATTCAACTATTTTCATAAACTATCACTACAACTGCAACTCGCATCATTCAGTCTTTTTCCAAACTGACTGATGATCTGTCAAAATCTGTTCAACAGAATAAAAAATATAAACTGAACATAAGGGAACTGATAACAGCCTCATTGTTAAAGCCTCCAGCATCAAATTTAACATCTGTTTAAACACAATTCTGAATATGTGAATTTTAGTATAAAACATTTAAATGATTTTCAGCCCAAATAGTAAGTAAGTTGTCACTCTGATGCTTAAAGCTGAAGAGAAAACAGACTTGAAATCTGTCGTTATCATATAATTGCAATAATGACCCTTATTCATGAAGCACAAGCAAAAGCAGATAAACAATAATAAGAAACATCAACAATTTGTCCATATGTAAAGATACAAATCTCCAATAAGAGCGTAAAACTATGTGTAATTGTGGTTCACAGCAGCCACATGTCAGCTCTGAGTGGACAAAACACTCTGCAATTAACATTTGTCCTAATAAAATCAACACTAGTGGCAGATTATTCAGGCAGTGAGTCACCCTGACAGACCTGAAATCCATTCACTCTCTCACACAGGCACATTTTACTCCTAGGAAGTGATAAAAGGTCTAAAGTGGTGGATGTGTGCACTGGCTGAAGTATAAAGGCGTCATCGATTGTTCTTTGTGCTTATTCTTCTGCCATTAGGGTAAAGTGCCTCAGAGGTTTTTAGTTTTTCCTTTCTGCTTTACTCTCCTAACAGAGAGAATACTTTGACTACTTTTTTAACAGGCAGAAAATTGGTGCTGATTAATAAAAAAAAAACAAAGTAGAATAAATAAGTATCTTTTAATTGAAATAACACAAGGAATGTGAAAAAGTTGAGGTGCCAGGAGGGAACTGTTTTCAGGACGCCTTAACCATAAAATCACAACATTGGTGTTACGTTACATCAGTAAACTAAACGTCTTCTTCATAATGTGCTGTGGCTGTGGTGCCACCATCAGTGAGTCTAGATTTCTCTGGATGGACTTTGTTACTGTTAAGTTTGAGTTTGCCAGTACCTGTGGGTTTAGTGGGTTTAGTGGGTTTAGTGGCCTCATCTGCCACCAGAAATCAATTAGCATTGTTGCGATATTAACTTGTCTTATCAACCTCAGTAACATTTGGTGGCAGGAACAATTAGTACAGCCTTAAATGGTAAATATGAAACATTTGGCTGTCACTTTAGTCCTGCATAGAATTACTCTAGTCAGACATAGTTAAACCTGCATTAACTGATTTATTTTTTTTTTTTGGCCACTCTGGGCTGTGGGAATGAGCTGTAAACGCATCACCTTTTAAGTTGACATAGCAAACAGTTGGGTATTTGCACATTCAGCAGACACGGAGCACCATAACATTTATCTAATATTTATAGTCGTGTTTCTGGCCACCTGACAAATTGTTAGTCTATTATTCACTCTCTGTTGGTCTCTACCAACCCCTGAGAGAAATATCTTGCTCTTTAGCTGCTACATTCCCCACTATGTTCACCAGCTAGTCTCTAACTGTGTCTGTCTGCTGTTTGGTGCAGAGCAGGTAGCATACAGTGGGTTTTTAGAGCTTTTTGAGAGCAGTGAGAGTTAACCAAAACAGTAAAGTTGCACGCCATTTTAAAAAAAAAAAAAAAAAAAAAAAAAAAAAAATGAGTGGAAAGATGTAAAACGCAAAGAAAAGCTGAAAGGAACTGCAGAATTGGGTGATAATTCTATGTGGATTTGTCACTACAGGTGCCTACACCTTTCACATTACACAGTCTTATGAGACATTGTAAATATAAAAATATAATAGCAATGCATCAAACAGACAGCGTGAAATCAATGCAACAACGTGAGTGTGATGACCTCCAGAGAATTATCACCTGAATCTGCTTTACGGAGCTTTATAGCGAGTTTCAGCTCATTGTTTAGGTGTAACTTTATTGTTTTGGTTCACTCTCACCGCTCACCGTCGTTTTCGGTCACAGCAGGCAGCTGTTTTCAGCAACAAAGCTCTAAAACCCACAGTACACTACCTGCTCTGCACCAAACAGCGGACAGACACAGTTAGCAACTAGGTGGTGAACATAGTGGAGCATTTAGCAGCTAAAGAGCCAGATATTTCCCTCAGGAGTTGGAGACCAACAGAGTTATAATAGAGTGGATATTGGACTTACATTCGTCAGGTGACCAGAAACATGACTCCAAGTTATTATCTATAGTTATTGTTATGCTAATGTTGCTCCGACACTGCTGGATGTGTAAATAAACAGCTGTTTGCTAACAAGTTCGCCACATCAACTTAAAAGGTGATGATATGTCAGTGTTGTGTTTACAGCTTGTTTCCGCTGCCCCCAAGTGGCCAAAAATCCATTGCTGCAGGTTTAAGTCAGGAGGGAATAATATAGTAAGTTGACTGACCTTTTACATCACTCAACTTGCTCCCTTATATCTGCAACTGTCCTTCTGTCTCCTCTGTATTTTTTTCATCCAGTCAAGCCAATCTTGAGGCAATATGAATGCTGCACTCAAGAGATTTGGGCTCCACAAATCACTAGATCTATTTTACTATTTTGGCTGAATATATGATAGTGGGTATTTCTTGTCCTGAGCTGAGGTGAGTTTGTGATAGCCTAGTTGATCTTTATTATTTATCTTATTTGAGGTCAGTCTCTAGTCTGAGTCTGGCCTATGTCCAGGGCCTCCATAGTACAAAGAGCACCAATGACTACACTGCACAGAATAGAATAAGTTTCATAATGTAATATAATGTCTGTGCTGCTGATCCATCTCTTGTGTTAACCCGAGTATGAAACGGACTAAACTGTGGCCAATAGGCTTTTAATCTGTCGAGCAGCAACAACTCATGAAACTAAATACGATCACATAAACTCTGTAGCAGTTAGGACTGTGTGATTAATTTGCGAAGTCAAACTCGACCAAACCATTAAATGGCTTTTAACTTGATTTTATGGATTCCCAGGGCGGCTTTTGCAATAGAGGAAAAAGAATCTCTGATGCAGCTGACTCTGATTCGAACCAAGCAGGAATTGTTGGTTAAGCAACATGATTTTGTAATGACATTTTTACTCTTATTGGAGTCGTTTCATTGGAGAAAGGAATGAAAATGATGGACAGATGTGGCTTCGCTGGAGCAGAGATGAGCAGGGTTTATTCTGTGTGGCTGTATTTTGAACATGCACCCAAAGAATGGAGCGGATCCTGACAGTTCTCCCAAGCCTATGCACAACCTACGGAATAAATAAAGGCTAAAAAACATCTTTCTAAATTTAAAGGTGAATAAAGTTATAATTGCTTTTCAGAAGAGCACACAACTCCCACATCACAACGTGTACCGAGAGAGAATGCCAGGCACGGCGCTCTCCAGCAATAAATAACCTCTTCAGCCTGTTGCAGAAAACCAGCAGCAAAAAAATCCAAGACACACACACACACACACACACACACCACAGCCTTCCTCTCTGCTCTGTCTGTCTTTGTCACACACCTACCATGTCTCACGCACACTGTTCAACCTTTTCTTTTCAGCCAGTCTCTCGCCTTCTTCCCCTGTTATTACTTTCTTTCTGTAATTTTCTTCTATTATATCACTCCCCAAGCGCCCTTCAGTCCAGTCACACAGTCGACTCGACTCTGCTGTCGCAAGAAAAGTTTCTGATGTAAAGTTGGGGGGGTTGGGGGGGGGATTGTTTAGTCTGCCCTGTGTCTGAAAGTAGCTATATAGAGCTCAACTCTGTAGGCATCAGAATCATTCACGTCTAGGACTGTTGATGCTAACAGGCTAACAGTTTTACATGCAGTGTTTTTAGTGATAGCAATATTAGCCTATCCAAAAGAACACTCACCGTTTATTAAAAAACAAACAAACTAAACACTGCATTTTATTAAGTTACATTTAGGATTATTTATTCATATCTTGCACTGCACTGTAGCTGCACTGTAACTTTTATTCTACTGTTTAATCTGTCTTATTCTATTTTAGCTTTTTTAGCTTATTTTAAATTCTATTTTACTTTGTTTTAATCAGATTTATGTTGCCATGTAGTCCTTTTTTTATATCTTATCTTAATGCATTTATGTCTCATGTAAAACACTTTGAATTGCGTTGTTGTTGAAAGGTGCTTTGTATATTTAACAGTAAAAACTGTCTTCATGGCTGGATGCCACTTGGTGTAAATTGGATCCTACAGCCACTATCAGTGTATGCTTTGGGTGAGCTGATCCTTAAGACAAAAGCAATGCCTACCTGTCATGTATTTTCTCCTCTTCATTTGGTCGCTGCAGCTCTGGACCAGGAGGTGAAAAACAGCCAGGAAAGAAACTGCTTTTGTTACTTCTCTTAGGTGTGACCAGTCACAACCTCCAGTTTTTTTCTCTGTATCTTTAGTTGTAGTTTCATTTGCATCGAACTGCACACCTCTACTGTATCATTGCGATGTCTAGTGCAGCACACATGCAAATTCTTGAAATGTGCTTAAAGCCATCTATTTTTACCAGCAGCCAGTGCTTCACCATTTATTATTACTGACCTCCTGTAATGTGTCAGGTGTTTTTTAACATTAATTAAACTTATTGAAAATAGCTACAATTTGCAGGATGGGCCAGAAATAATGGAAAAGTCCAGTTACTTTTGTTTAGTTTAATGTTCAAAGTTCCTTCCTGACTTTGGCTGGAGTTGAGAACTATTTAGAAGCTGTTCCTGCGCTTTTGATCACATCCCATGATCTTAATCCGCTGATGGTGATTGCCCTACCTGCTGATGAAGCCAACATGGATGAGAAGCGGGCAAACTCCATCTGCTGACGAAGATCGAAATCTTCAGAACAGCTCCTAAATGGACCTAAATGTTGAGATTTGTTTTCTCAACAGATTTAGTTTGGGCCAGAACTCCTGATGAAAACAGAGTAAAAAATTCTTCACTACTGAACAAGATACAAAAGATTCATAGATTCAGCCATGAACTAACCCGCTGTAAGTCTGAAGACATGAATCTTTTAAAGTCCAGTGTTGTCTTCCTTCCTCTCTTTCTTTGTTTCTTCCCTTTTTCTTTCCCCACTCATCACTTCATCCTTTCTTGTTCTCTTTAATTTACCACCGACCTACAGCTGTATGCTTATTTTCATTCCACTTTGCAAGGTTTCTATGCTGACTCATGCAGACAGTCTCTCTATCCTTCCACAATGTGCATAATATTTGCTTGATCGATTCCCTACTGCTGCTTTGCACTGTGCAGATCTTACTGCAGTCAACTCTGCCTCCTTAACTGCACATCATAATGCAGCCAAGATGACTTGTTTATTAGCTGTAATAATATTAATCAAAATGAAATTTAAAAAATGAAATAAAATAAAAAGTTGTCTGGCCATTGGGATGAACCCAGATACAGAATATAAATGATTAAAAGCCAAAGAATAAATAAAAGTTTTGAGAAGTGATTTAAAAGATGATACTGACTCTGTCAGCTTGAGATCCTCAGGCATGTCGGTCCAAAAACAAAAAGCTTATTCAGGAAGGCTGAAGATCAAGGTTGCACGCAAGCTTATAAGACCTGCACCAAATCCAAAGTTTAGAAAGGTAATTTAAGCCAAAAACTCTTGAACAGGTACTCAACTAGGGTTGATATGATCCTATAACTCTTAGTTTCAGTAGAAAGTAATAATTTTGGTCAAAGACGATCTGCTCAAGTGCTTTTTGGTTATTGCAGAGGTAAAGGTGAGATGAACTAAAAGCATTATAACCCTCTGCTCACACAACATCCCTGGATCTCAAACCATCAGCCTGCCAACACAAGCTGAATCAATCTATGCCCCGACTCATCCCTGTGACAGTTAAACGACAGCAAACCAACAGTTCCCACACTGGTCAGCGTGTGAAACCCAAGCTACCCAAAATGCAAAGCAGTGCCCTCAGTGTCACCTCATGTGCCAGGTTGCCACAATAAGGAGCAACAACTTCCCACTCTCACTTCTACAAAGCTGCCAGCATGTGACGCCTGCCCTGTCCCATGCCTTTTAGAGGTCAACATGAACCTCTGACCCTGGCAAGACCCTTCCAGCCGGGGGGTCAGGCAGTTTTGATTCCTTGTTTTGATGCTTCACGTTGGGAAAACAGCGATTGATGTATTTGTTTATGAACTGTGCTAGACAGGTTGTTTGTTTGTAGGGATGCTGTTAGGTCCTGAAAGCTCATTTTGCAGAGAGTTTAAGACTTCTATTTGGGATCTGAAGCGTAATAGTGAATCAGTCCTTGGATTTTTTGGCAGCTTCAGTGTCATATATAAGCTATAATATAGTTTATGTAACATCTTGGCCATAAACAAATGTAGCCAGCAGTGAAACGGAGGGCAGCTCTTTGGGGTTATGCATTTTGAAGGGGGCATAACCTTCTGTGTTCCTCTTATTGATGGATCCATCTCTCCCGGGGCACAGAGGACTTCTCCTTTCTCTGTGCCAGCTGTTTCCGCCTTAAAAAAAAATAGTCCTCCTGCCATCATATATTGCCATGCACATCAACACTGTATAATATAGTTACTGCAATCATGCAAGTGTCTATGTCAGCAGTGCACCATACTCTGTTTATAGTGTGATACTGCATATTCCCATCAATAGGTACCAGTTAAAGGCGCAATCCATGATCACTTTTAAAGTGACTGAGAAAGGCAGAAATTTGTCTTTGCTTGCGTGTGCAGCATCGTGTTTTCGGAAAGCTGTAGGAGGCTCGAACAGCTTAGACATTGTTTTGCGCAAGTCCTCGTTTCCCTGAATCTCTATAACAGAGTTAGTGTGATCCATAGAGTCACAATGGCCACATTTGTGAAATACGCCCGGTTGAAATATACCAGAATTTCCCTTTAACCATGATCGTTTCGTAAACCTAACCAAGGTCAACCATGCTCTTAACCAAGTCCTTTTGTGCTTAAACCTAATGTTGACCGTCGGTAGGTAACAGGAAGCGAACAGTGCTCCGTCTTTTACATCACACTGTTATCATCTTTGCTCCTGATGGTGAACACGTCTTTGTCCCTTGAACGTAAACATTACGGGTTAGTTCTTGACCCACTTACTTGGCAAATAGAGAAGCTGATAGCCTGAGACCCACTAAACCCCACACAGCACCACCATTGGGGTTAAAGATTATCAAGAAAGATCTGAGTTGAAATAATACACCTTGGGTTCAAAACATAATTTCTGCTGACGTTTACCTTTTGTGCTACAGCAGTAAAGTGGAGAGGTTATGAACCCACTGGGTCCAAATCTCAGTAATGTTCATTCGTTATGTGCCATTACAACGGAGGGTTAAAAGCCCAATTTTAAGGGCAAATTGCTCCTCAGGTCCCCATAAACCAAATGACAGAAAGACGGGAGAAGCCATAGTCACATCTTCTGGCACAATTTGCACCTTGCAACCTGCGGTGCGCTCACGTAGGTTTGGTCAGAATGTAAAGACTGTAATCCATTACCTCGCAATGTCAAATGAGCTTCTGAAGCACTGATAGACTGCGGAGCCACAAAATGTAATCACCAAAATTGGATTTTAAGGGCTGAGAAATGAGCGCGTCGTAATTCTGAGTGATTATCTCGCCAGGTGTGGCTGGGAAAAGATTTTTTTTTTTTTTTTTTTTTAATCAAAGAAAATTGCAAGGGTGAAAATGCTCTTTTAGACACATGTTCTGCCTCCTGGGAGAGCAGATGTAGAGGGGGAATTGAATCGGGAGAAAGTATTCCAGGTACTAGAGCTAATAAATGGTGCATTATGTTCTGTATTACTTCTCTATTTACAACAGAGAGCATTCTTGCTCTTCTTACATAATTTTTTTCTCTCTAAGGATATTGCATATGATCTGCAGCACTGATGAACCTGCTGATGTACGTCATTGTGGCATCGCAGCTCGCAGGGACCCGGTACATAAACAATAGAAGCCCTACAATTAGCAGTGTGTGATGGTACACTTTGCACAGTGACAGTTTGTCACAAAGTGTGTATCTCAGCGGGGTGGAGAGACAAATTGTCAGGTAAAGAACCGCTGGGAAGTCGATGCATGACGTGCGCGATTTGACATATAAAAAAATCTGCTTTGCTGAATTAGAAAAATGCACTCAACACATTTGTTAGCAGGATTTGTGCAAAGTCTTGAAAGTTTGGAAAATGCTTTTGTTTTCAAAGTTAGGAATATGCTTTAATTCGAATATACTTCTTGAAAAATGCCACTCATGTAAACCAAAAATCTTTTAATATTTAAAATGGAAAAAATCCCGTCATCATATTTGTTTGTTGTCTCCTGGCATTTATAGTAACAATTAAAGGCTTCGAGAGTCTGTACATTTTTGGTTTAGGTACTTTGAAACTCTGGAAATTATGATGGACATTTTGCATTATTTTCGGATATTTTATATTCTAAACGATATATAAATAATTGAAAAAATAATAATTGAAAATCTGTTCCATATCCACTGCTTTTACATAACAATACCGACTGTGCTATTCCCCATTAATGCAGTATTGCCTATGATGATGGTCTCCAGCTGGTGGAAAAAAATTATGCTTTCATTCAGTAAAATTACAACTCCATAAAGTATGCATTCCTACCTTTTTCTTTATCATATAATTTCATGCAGGCAATGGAGAACCCGAGTTTAGCTGGATTTAGCCTCCAGTAGAGCCCTGATTATGCAACAGTGGTAACTGAATAATTTGCCTTTGCACCACCACTCTTGAAATAATAAAGTATACTATGCAGGGCATTGTTTGTTTTCCACACCTCTTTGCAGCCTGTTCTCTGCCTTGGCTGCAGAATCATAAACAATTTCCTCTCTTGTCTCTTTTCCTAATGAGCTCAGAGGAAAACAGAGGTCAGACGCTGATCCAGACCTCTGTAAGGCCAAACATGCTCTGTCACTGGTGCATGGGGAAAAAAAGCATGAGGAGATACACACATGATTTAGATTTTATTACAATTATAGCTCTAAGGCAATTAAATGTTACCACAAAATATCAGCTGTTAAAATGTTTTGCCTTATGTCTGTTCATAAGTGCCCAAAAAGTCTCAGAATAAAAGATTAAGATCTTCTTTCTACAGTCAGAGGAGATTCCAGTGTCTCCAACAACGGTAGCCTCAGTAGATCAGTATGCAGAGCAGCTACAAGGAGACAGGCTGAACTGAAACGGGCTGCATTTGGCCGGAGATTTATCTCACCTGGAGTGATTTGAGGAACGGATGTGCCTTCGTATTTCTGAACTGAATACAATAAAAGAGTAAATATCACCTGGAATGTGACGAATACCTTTAGTGTAAGGACATCTTTAACTTCTTGTTGTGTTCAGTGTCTTATGTTTAGTTCAGGGTTCGTACAAAGTCTTGAAAGTTTGGAAAATGCTTCATTTTAACCGTTATGTTTACGAGGTTAGGAATATGCTTGACTTCGAATATACTCCTTGAAAAATGTCTGATTTTCAACCGAATCTGGTTTCATCATCTACACAATCACTCATGTAAACCAAAAGTCTTTTAATATTTGAAATAAAACGATCCCGTCCTCATATTTTTGTTTGTTGTCACCTGGAATTTATAGTAACAATTTAGATGTGACGATAAAGGCTTCAAAAGTCTGGACATTTTTGGTTTAGGTACTTTGAAAGTGCTTGAATTTTACTCTTTAAAAAGCTGTACGAACCCTGTTTGTTGCTCCACGGTCATATTTCAAAATGTAATGATGTTTTTGATGTTATCCTGTGAATAATATAAATTATAAATGTCAGGACTGTCAGCCCACCTTTTTGTAGGTGTTCACAGTTACTCTTTAATAAATTATATTTGTAACTTATACCCTGACCATTCACACACACACGTATATACGTAGAAATACTACAAACATGAAACTCTTGTGTAGCTCTCTGTAGATTCTCTATGGTGTGTTTTTTTTTTTTTTTTTTTTTTTACATGTATGAAGGGAGATATGGGTTTTTGAAAGGTTGATAGTTTTTAGATTAAAGCTGCTAATAATGGATGTATTTATAAAGTAATTTATGTTTGATAGTTTGCAGTGAAGCGGGAAGAGACAGAGGGAAAGATGAAAGGTTCCACTGGACTTCCTGTTGTTTTTCTTACATTTTATATGAGATGTGTTGCTGTGAAATACACAAGCAATCACCAAAAGTAACAAGTTTAAGTCACTTAAAATTTAGCAAAGTCAAATAATTGAATGGAAAAAATATATTACGTATATGTATAACATTTATACTAATTATGTGGTTTGTCCAGAATTACCTGAGCAGTCTAAGTGCGTACCTGACTTTAACTGAGGGGGGACAGTGAAGGTGATTAAAAGCCCCAATTAGGAGCAGATTTATTTGGTGATGACACACCAACCAGGAAGGCGTGGTTTATTCCCTGAGCAGCGTCAAGTTCACGTCATAAAATAAAAGACGGAACTAAGGCGATTTTCCTTCAAAATAAAAGAACACGGTTACTAATAAAAAGGAAATCTCATACTGAGGAGGGTCAGGGCCCTTGACCTTTTGAGGCCCTCAATGAAAGTTTAGTTTGGGGGCCCAGCATTTCTCTAAAACATCTGTTTATTATTGTGCCTGATCTTTACAATGGAAATCACACTCAAAACTATTAGAATCATTATGAACTTTAGTCCTTTTTAGGCTGCAAGTATGCAAAGTATATTGTTTCACAGGCCTGTGGATCAGTTGATCAAATGTAGCTGTAAAATATATTTTTCATTACGCAGAGCGGTTTGGCAGCACTGACACATTTATCTCCCTCAACCAGGACGTTTAGTAAGCAAGCAAACTTTATTTGTATAGCTGTAGCACTTACATGTTTTACAGAAGAAAGAAAAGTGGAAACGTGGGGATAAAAGAGACTGAGAAGACAATATATAGAACAAGCACAACCCTCCTAATAAAATGGTATAAAATCAAGAGAAAGCCAAAGGAGGCATGACATTTAATTTAGTATAGGGGGGCCACCTGCCATAAGTGCAACCAATCATTATCTACTGACAGACAGAAACTTTATATTTTAATGTCTTTGTTTTGTGTTTTTCAGTTTGCTCATGTTTTGGATATTTCTGATGTTGAGGCTGAATTATTTCAAAATTAAAAAGAGACCCAGCCCCAGGACACGGTGTTTATGAGGGAGGGATTTTACTTTGAAGGTACTGACCGGATCTTGTGCACCTGTATTCTCTCTGACTTAACGCCGTTTCACCTAAACGCAGCTCGTCGTTTGCCTCCGGGCCGAGAGGAACAGCCGTGTCTCATCTGACTGTCGCTGAACTCGGTGCTCGTCCTTTCTGCAGCGCAACACAGCGCTTAAAAAAAACCAAAAAACTATTTGTTTGACACTTTACCGACACGAGACACCGCGGCGGGACTTCATGTTGTCAAACTGACAACTTTGTCTGCAACTTGTGTTTCTGGAAGAAGAGGTGAGACTATTTCCATGTTTTTAAATGCAACTTATTCATGTTTTTAAAAGCAAGCTACGTGCAGCAGAGCAGGCAGGACATTAAGATAAAGTCCCCGACTGTCCCACTGATTTATTATCAAATATTTCTGCTGCATGCAACAAGTAGAAGGCCTCTTAACTGCGTGCATTAAATATCAGAGCAGACTTAAAAAGGTGAACAGGTGACACAATAAACTCCAGTAAGAAATCATTACCAAGACGGTGAGAGTTTATTATAGGAGGTTCTGGGTCATTCAATCATTTCCAGATCAGCCTTTTTTGAACAGCTGCTTGAAGACTTTGTGTAGGCGGATAATTAATGCAGCTAATCATAAATGTGTTTCACCGCAACCATCTCCTTAAAACATCTCCTGTAGGCTTCGTCTCTGTGTGGTTTGAGAATGAGGCGTTTACAATCTAAACGAGCCTAAACGTGAACACCAGCCCACTTCAGAAAGTACGTATCACTGTGTAAACAACCAGCTGCTGTGAAACAGAGGAGCTCACAGGAAGAATTTCCCTTTCCGTTGTTTCAACTGTGCATCTGATGGTGGATCACTACAGCATTTTATTTAAGTTGTATATTTGCAAAATAATCTTTTAAAAAGATTTTCCCTGTGAATATCTTTTAAAATGTCTACAGAGTTGTGGTACGGAGTAATGCAGAGTTATAAATTGATTTGAGGGGGTTGGCGCTTTCATTGTCAACTTTTTGAGTTGCAGAAGTTGCACTGGGTTGAGTGAAGATCTGACTTTGTCCTCTTGGAATGTATTTATTCATGTATTTATGTGCAAAATTAAAGAATTCATCACTGTCACCGCCTGTCTTCAAGGCAGAAATGACCAACATTTCCTCTCAGTTACTGTCATTAAATGCCAATGCAGGGTGTCTCATGAACTTAAAAAGTACTTTTTAGAGAACAAAGTTCTTGATTAAAAACCCTATCACAGAGAAAATGATATTGTGATGGACAGAACCGTAATTACAGTTAATTTGTTCTTGTATCAAATGAGCTTACATGGAGAAGATTTTACCTTCAAGGTAGATAGAAAAAAGTATTTCTCGTCAATGTTTTGAGCTAACTATCAAGAGCTTTTTCTTCATGATCACTTGTCAATCAGTGTCAGTCACACTTCAGAGTTTCTACAGTAGGTTGAATTATAGGAATTATAGGTCCAACTCAATTACCATTGTGTTGTAGCATATTTAAAAGTATTTGCTGACATTGTGACAGTGTCAGAGAGGTGTTGATTCAGCTCTGTTATTTTGTGGACTGTAGTACAACATTAGAAACATCCTTTAGCATAGTGCAATACAGTAAACGCCACCACTAACTACAGTCTCCAGAATTAGTTGAATTACATATTTTCTGTCCCGGGGTCAAAGAAACAAAACAAAACAAAACATCACAAAGGTTGGAGTTGTTGTGTTGGATTGCTGTAGATTGTAAAGGGGTACCTAACGAACAGGTAAATCAGTTCAGTTGAGTTTAATTGCAGTCGATGCACAGCATAAATTGAGCACATGAATCTCTCGGTGTCTACGAGAGGTTTTTTCTGCAGCTGGGCGAACAATTCAATGAGATATTTAACATTCTCTGGCTCTAACCACCGCTTACATCCTCACTCGCACTCCCTTACTGTATATAGTAAGGTACGGCTTCTCTGTGCGGAGCTGCTTCACATCCGTTTCCGCCTGATTTTAGGGAGGCAACGAGATTTTAGGATGGGAAAACGACATGGCCTTGAGCTGTTGTGCAGAAGGCATGCACTTCTGGCTAATGACCAGGAACAGTAGTGTCACTTCAGATTTTGCTTTATTTGGCTTTGACCTTTTGTGTGTAATTTTTAGGGGGGTGTACATGCTTCCTGCTTGTGTGTGTTTGTGTGTGCATGCACGCACAAGTGTAAACGCTGCATGAATGTTTGCCAGCTGTACGAATACGGAGGTTCCTTAGTGTCTAATCTGCCCCACAAAGCCAAAACGCCGTAACTGCATATTTGGTCAAAAGTGAGTTAAGACCTAAATCAGACTTTTTAACATTTGTTTTTACTATATAAAATATATTTTGCCATAGAAATATCTAATTAAAAAAAACACAGTGACTGCACTCTGGCTAGTTATGGCTAGCTGAGGTGCTGTTAAAAAACTGTATTTTGATGATCAAACATCTTACTAATTGAGTATGTTATACCACTTAAACAATGCAGTAGCTAAATCTAGTTATAATGGAGGAAAAAAGCAACACTAGGTTAACTGCTAAAAGCTAACTAGCCTAGCTTAGCGGAGTAGCCTAGCACTAACTGCCGCCTCTGACTCTTGTGGGATTCACGTGATTTTATGTGGTTAAGATACCTTTAAATCACGTATTTAAATGTATTTAATTAAAGATTAATTTATTAAACTAGCTAATTAGTTCAGATAGACAAGAAATCTGAAAAAATATCATCATATCATCATGCAAAGCACCTAACTGGGATGCTGTGGACTACATTAAGATGTAAATAATCACAATTTTAATTTGATAATCTGGTGCCCTCGTCCTCTCTGATACCCTGTAGTCCCTGAGAGCAGAGTTATATAAGTCGGTAAATTCAGAGATGTACAAAAAAAATCAGCTTTATTCATTGGAAATAATTCCCTTTGCTCTGTACAATGTTGAACTTGTGAGTCTGGTGTGAGGCAGTAATGGTTAGAGAGAGTTGGCTGAACCTTGCACCTTTTAAAACTCAGTTTCTATAAAGGATCTAGGACTTGACTGTATTTCTGCCAGCTGCTGGAGAGTGTGACGGTGAGGAGGTTTGAAGGCTAGGTCAAAGCTTCAAAGGAAAACAGAAACACATCTTCCACATCAGCTTTTACCCCCAGATGGTAATTGAAGAAGCCACAATCTCTCCTGATTTCTCTTAAAAGTGACTCATTTGTTTTGGGAGTCACTTCATTGGCTACAGACGCAAGGTCATTGGAAACTTGGTGAACTAAACCAAGTTTACTAAACCAACTAAACACCACACTTTTTAATGCTTTCAGCAGCGTATAACCTGTAGATTATAAACAGTATCCTCACATCAAGTGCAGTTAAATAGTTTTATTGATAGGAGGGCTGCGTATATCGTAACTGAAGTTTCTGTGACCCAGTGTCTCGCTTTATATCATCAATCATTTCCCATGATTCAGGCTGAAACAGATGAGCTGGCAAGCTGTGTAATTAAACTTCAGAGAATAGCTCAAACTCTTTAATTCCCTGGCATTTCATCACTGTAGATGTCGGGTAAGAATTGATAAACCCGTAGAAGACAGAGGTAAAGCCATCCTCCCACTGCCAAGACCGCTCAGCGGTACCAGCCAGAAATGGATCGTTTGTCAAAGCAAATATTTTAAAAAGCCCAAATATTCAGCAGACGTTGCCTTGGAGCTGCTGTGACAGCTGAGAGAAAAGTGCTTCCAAAACTGTTCGTTGTGTGTGAAGGCTAATGTGTCTGAAACATCACTGGGTCAATAATTTATCACTAATGAACAGTTTTAGACCTTATTGTGACAGACACAAAATGCATAGTGGCTTTTCTGTGACAGCGCTAATGGGATTTCAAACACAAATTCACTTAAAAGCTGCACTGACGGATGTTTTTTTGGTCACTTGGGGACCAGTGCAATAAGCTGCAAATACCACACTGACACATTATCATCTTTGAACAGTTGATATGGCAAATTTGCTAGCAAACAGCAGATATGGAGCAACATTAGCATTCATTTGGAGTCGTGTTTGTTCCCACCTGATGGACGTAAATCCAGTCTTCGCTCTCCTTTTTAGCACTAATTCGCTTTCCACCAGCTGCAGCTCCGACTCTTTAGAAGCTAAATGTTGCACTTTGTTCACCAGCTATAGTCTAATTTGTAGGGTTCATTGTGTGGGGAAGTGTGCCTGTACACATTAGTATATTTTTAAAATGTAGTAGCCCAAATTTATTAAAGGTTTTTTAATCTTAAGCCATTTTTCACGTTCCTGGAATTAGGGCTGGGCGATAAAGCCAAAAATGTTATCACAATTTTTTTTTTCCATATTGATAATTAGCTGATTTTTGCTGAGTGAAAGTTGAAGAAACCAGATGGTTAATTGTGGTTTTAAACTATTTAACACTTGCCAGACATTTTGCTTATTCCGGTCCAACTACAAGCCTGTTAGCCACTGTGTCTGTAAGCATACCTCTATTTCTGCGACATGACTGGCTGTTTGTCTTCTTCTTCTGTTTAATGGCAGGTTGCAACTAGCCTTTAAGGTGCTTTAACGCCCCCTCTCCTGGTGTATGGTGGTTTAATTATATCGAACATTTGTTATATTTATATTGAGGAAAATTATATTGCGATAATTGTCGTTATCGTTTTATCGCCCAGCCCTACCTGGAATTCAATTTTTTTTATGCCACACCCTACACATGGATGAAGGCATATTTCCCCCTCTTTTTAATGTCTCTATCTTCCCTCAAAGAACACTAGTGGTTACTATTCTTTTTTTTATTCAGCCTCAAACATGTCATAATTATTTTTGAACAAAGTAAAATTGTTGTAAGAGGGGTTTTACCTGTTGGTGTTAAGTTTTGCACAATTTTGCAGTTAAACTCTGTGTTTTATGTTTACTTAAAATATGTTACGCTTCTCATGTATGCTTCATTTAACATAGTCTTCACTTCCTCCGTCAACTTTGGACAAAGTAGAAAATGGCCACCAGTCTTTATTCTCAGCTTGTAACAAAAAGTGTGCACCCTGCTCGTAATCTAAAGTGTTGTCTCTTTAAGTGCCTAATGACCCTTAATGTGTCCACGCCTCTTCAATGAAGCAAAGTCTGCAGTCAGAAACGCATTTCTCTCATTTGTTTGCAAAGCATCAGAAATACACAGCTACAGAATGTTTGAAGAGTCTGTGAAAAACGCAACGATGCTGTTTGCAGTTTTTACGTTTGACATAGATTGTCATAACTTTCCCATACAGCAGCTCTTGCAGGAAGTAGCAGTTAGCTCGCGGCAAAACTGAAATAGCTGCAAAGCTGTTGACAATGAAGAAAGCAACGTTCAGCATTTGTGTTTTCACAGCTGTAAGAGTGATTTCTCCAGTAACATCTTAATTTCATATCATAAAAAAACGATAATTTGCTTTGGCACTTTCCACAGTATCGACGAGAATTAATGGTCACATGCACTCGTTGCAGCTTTGTGAGTTTAATCGCTGACAGTTTTTCAGCAGTGTTCATTTTACGCTTACAGCACAAGACTCCAGCTACTCCTACGGATTATCAAGTTTTTTTTTTGTTGGCGAGCCATTTGGCAGGATTAATGGACCCTTTTCTTTCAGGATAAATAATGACTTCCAGAAGTGAGTTTTATGCCAGAAAGGTGGAGACAATGTGTACCAACTATGACTGAAGACAGACTCCTGCCACCCAGGAATGATTAACTCTGCTCAAGTTTGCTGGATCAGATGTCGTAAGAGTAAACTAACATGTCCTTAGACTGTACTGTGTGTGTGTGTGTGTGTGTGTGTGTGTGTGTGTATTTATTGATCCACCAGCTGTCTCTGTCTACAGTTGATTGTAAATCCTGGTTTCCTATTTCCTCTCGTCATTTTTCAGACTCTGCACTCCTCTAAAAGAAGTGAAATTCCACCTTTTCAGTGAAACCTGTATATATACCTGTATATATTAGTTCTCATACAGTTAGTCTTGTGTGTCTGAATTATGACCTTATAATCTGTTTTAATCCATATCATGAATGTTGCATGAAACATGTAATCATTCTTTTTGAAATATTGGAGGAAAAAAATCTAAATTCTTGTGACATGAGAGTTTTCTAAAGTCGACTTTTATGAACACAGATGTTGTCTTTTTAAAAACTAGTGTGCCAAAAAAAGAATCCTTTAAGGTTTTTGATTAGGATTGTTGGTGGTATTGAATGGAATTTGCTTGATATACTGTCAGGACTTAAGTAAAAAAAAAAAAGAAAAAAAAATATTTTATATATATATATATATATATATATATATATATATATATATATATAGAAGAATTTTTAAAATGCGTGAAACATTTCATAAACAAAATACAGTAATAGGCATGAAAGAAATCCTAAAAATATATCAAATAAAATAATGTTTTTGTAAAATAGAAACAAAAAATATATAAATGTTTATATTCTGATTATGAAAGAGGTGAAGAAGAGATACCATTTGATGCATATAATTTTTAAATTTCTTTGGCAGTTTTATGAAATGGTTAGTAGTCACAATTTTTTTGACACCCTCACCAAGCCAAAAGTTAATCTAACCCCGACGAAGACCGAGAGTCGATACGCGTTGGTCTGTTTGATCGACTTTATGCTTGAAGAATAAATTTATCATATTATTTCACCTGTTGATGGAGTGCCTTGGTTTTTTTTTCACCACACACAACTAGTATTTCTGTACTTCAACTAGTGCTTTTTCTCTTCGTCTCCCAGGTGGAAAAGCTCTCCACTCACCTGACTACCGCTTAATGATGTGAGACTCATGGCTGGACTGAGACTGAGCACTGAACACCTTCCCTCCTCTGGGGTAGACGGACTGCGCCCCTGTGTTCGCCATCTTCTCCATCGACTCCCTCTGCTTGTCAGGTTGATCTGTAACAACGCTGGCATTTCACAGTCCGCAGGGTTCAGTCAGAGTCAGCCACACGCTTTGATTGGAGTTATTATCCATCAGTCTGGGAATTTACAATGTGAGCTCAGGAGTAACATTAAACTACCCTGATCTGTGTCGGTACATCTGCTGGTCTTTTTACTCTCTGCCAGTTCTTTTTTCAAGGCCAGTGCTTGCAAATAATGACATTACCACAGTAAAAAATATGACTAATGATATCCTAGGCCCGTATTCTTTGTCAATGATGTGGTAAATCTAGTGATACTGAGACTGCCTGTAGTCGCGATGGCCGTTGCCTCCTCTCCAGAGAAGGATCAGCCCCTCCTCCAGCTCCAGAAGGTGGACTCCAGCCGAGTTGGCGGTCGCGTCCTCTCCCCGATCCTCAGCTCCTCCCTGGACGCGAGCCAGCCCATCTGCATCCCCTCCCCTTACACCGACCTCAGCCACGACCTCACCACCATACCTTTCTACAGTCCAACTATCTTCAGCTACGCAGGTGCGGGCATTTCAGACTGCCCCTCCGTCCATCAGTCACTAAGTCCCTCCTTGTTTTGGTCCAGCCATGGCCACGTGGGGCCCCCCATACCCCTGCACCACTCCCAGGCTCGGCCTCAGCACGGACAGCCAATCCAGAGTCCGTGGGTGGAGTTGTCGCCGAGGGACAGTGTCTTAACAACCAGGTAGGACAGTGCATCATTTCCTGACTCTGGCATGCTGTTTTAACAATCACCTAAGTCAGGAGTAAGGCTGCAACTAATGATCAGTTTAATTATCGCTTAATCTGTTTGTCTTGATTAATTGATTAGATGTTTAGTTTCAAATTGCTTGTTTTGTCCAACCAACAGTCCGAAATATTAAATTACAATGATATAAAATGAGAAAAGCTGTAATTTCTCACCTTTGACAAGCAGGAAACAGCAAATGTAAAGCATTTTTGGTTGATAAATGACTTAACTGACCTAACGAATATCTGTCGACCGACTAGCTGATTATTCAACTAATTGTTTAAGCTCTAGTCAGGACTCGCAGTGGCATTTTTAAAACACCAAATTCTGACTTCTAGTCAAAATATAGCTGTGGTCACGGCAATTGTCGTGAAAATGATCACGATTTTGGCTCGTCATAACTTTATATTTCATGTCAGTAGTTGGAAATATGATGAAATTATTCTCCAGTCTTATTTAATTATCTGTTTAACAAAGGCCAAAATGATTTATTAAAATGGAACATGCAGTAGACTTAATTAAATTGCTTTGCATGCTGAGGCCTGATTGCTAATTCCACATGTTTTTGTCTTGGGAAGAAATGATGACTCAAACTTCTCTGTTAGTAAGAGTGTGAAGAGGCGATCTCAGGAGAGCGAAGAGGGCGTGATGTCGTCCGGCGGGAAGGCGGACCTCCACTACTGTGCCGTGTGTCACGACTACGCGTCAGGCTACCACTACGGCGTCTGGTCATGTGAGGGCTGTAAGGCCTTCTTCAAGAGGAGCATCCAAAGTGAGACACAGAAACGTACAGCGTCTTTGTGGTATGGTGGAAAAACAGGGGTGGACACAGTCACAGGAATAGCAGTTTGGGGAAGATCTTCATGTTCAGTTTGTGTTGAGACTCAGAGGTTTTCATTCAACTAATGTGTCTTTTGAGAGTTTTCCCAGGGGTGGACTATTTTTAGCCACCACTTTGGTCCAGACCGAAATAAATCTACAACTACTGGATGGTTTGCCATGAAATTTTGTACAGATATTTGTGGTCCATAGAGGATGAAACCTACTGACTTTGGCGATTCCCTGACATTTCATCCAGCGCCAACTGCAGGTCAAAATGTTAACTGATCCAGTAAAATATCTCAATCTACTTGATGGATTGGCACGAAATTTTGTACAGACATTAATGGTGCCCATACTATGGATCCTATTGACTTCGGTTAACCCTTGACTTTTCCTCTAGTGCCACTGTGAGGTTGACCTTTGTGGTTTTGAGTGAGATTGCCATAAAATTTGGTGCAGACATTCATGTCCCCCTCAAGATAACTGCTGATCCCTTAACTTCCTTTAACATCATCCTGAGGTCAACGTTTTCATTTGTCCAATACTTTAACGTTTATGACCAAATATCTGCAAAACTAATGACATTCCAATCAACTTAAAATGTGTTTCTCTTCATCTTCTCTCTTTCTTCTTCGCTTTGTTTCAGGACATAACGACTACATCTGCCCAGCAACCAATCAATGCACTATAGACAAGAACCGCCGTAAGAGCTGCCAGGCGTGTCGCCTTCGCAAATGCTATGAAGTTGGCATGACCAAGAGCGGTTAGTGTCTTTGTTTTCTCTTATTTGTGTTAGTTTTGCCCTTCTGTTCCCATCAGAGGTTGTTGTATTTCCTGTTCTGCCCGCAACAAACAAGAAACTATAACTTTTTTGATTTTTAACCAACATGCTGTTATGATTTTTTTGTTAAATCTCATCTGACATATGAAAATTCAGGTGATCGCAAATTCCTTGAGGCTTTGTTTGTTCAAGAATATTTCCTTCGTTTTTATACCCAGAGCAATATGATCCCACTCTAACAGCTTGAAAAGGTTAATTTCCATGTAACACTGATGTGTTTAACAGCTGTATAAAGCAGAAGATTGCTGTTAGCTGTAGGGGATTTTAAGGGACACACACTGCATTCATTCTTTTATGTGTATTTAAAGCTGCCTTTTTAGCCGCAGCAGGAAGCTGTTTTTGACTAAAAAAAAGCTCTAAAATCCCACAGTACACTACCTGTTGAGCCCCAAACAGCAGGCAGACACAGTTAGCAACTTGCTGGTGAACGTGGTGGAGCATTTAGCAGCTAAAGAGCCAGACATTTCCCTCAGGAGTTGATGGAGACCAAAAAACACAGTTAAAAGGAGAGTGAATATTGGACTTACTGTAAGCAGGTGGCCAGAAACACGACTCCAAATGAATGCTAATGTTGCTCCGTATCTGCTGGATGTGTAAATAAACAAGTGTTTGCTAACAAATTCACTATATCAACTTTAAAGGTGGTGATATGTGTTTTGTTCACAGGTTGTTTTTGCTGCTTCCAAGTGGCCAAAAAAAAACAATTATTGCAGGTTTAAGTAGAATTTAAAACATGAAAATAAACAAAACAATAGATTTCACAAATATGGATAAATACTCATGCCTGGGACAATTGTAAAAGGCTGTATTGTAGGAGTTGTTTTCTTTGTCTCAGGTATGCGAAAGGAGCGTGGAAACTACAGGAACCCCCAGATGAAGCGAGTGACCCGTCTGTCCTCACAGGACAAAACTAGCAGACCAGCGGTGGGTTCCCTGATGGCGCCACACCCTCCCGCGCTGACCCCAGAGCAGCTGATTGAGCGGATAATGGAGGCGGAGCCGCCAGAGATCTACCTCATGAAGGACATGAGGAGGCCGCTGACTGAAGCAAACGTCATGATGTCGCTCACCAACCTGGCTGACAAGGAGCTGGTTCACATGATCAGCTGGGCCAAGAAGATTCCAGGTGTGTGTGTCGGGGTATCCAGGGATACTAATTTCCTGCTGTCCCATCGTTATTCTTACACAGTTCATAGAGTAGTACGCTAACTGTGAAGCTAGAGCTAAGGGTTGATTAGCTTAATTGGTTTAGCATAAAGACTGGAAGCAGGTGGAAACAGCTAGCCTAGCTCTGTCTAGCAACACCTCTAAAGTGCACTAATTAGCATGTTGTATCTCGTTAGCTTAGTCCGTACACAGTGATCTCGTGGAGTATCCGCTGGTCACTGCTGGTTGCCAAGAAATAGTTAGCTCCCCATAAAACCACAGCTTGATGTTCTGTTTCTGTAGAGATTAAAGAAACAAGATGCAACATGTTAACTACTAAACCTTAGAGGTGCTTGGCTTTAGGGCAGAGCCAGGTTTAGCTGTTTCCACCTGCCTCCACTTGTTATGCTAAGCTAGGCTAATCGCCCCTTACCTCTAGCTCCATACTTAACATACAGACATGAGAGTGGTATCCATCTTTTCAACTTTTCTCGGCAAGAAATGCGAATGTGAGTATTTACCAATTTCAAACTATTCTTAGAAGACTTTTGCATTGATGATTACAGAGTTAAAGTTTTGACTGATGTCACATTTAAACTGTGAAAAGTAAAACGTGAGACATTTAACAAAAACTGGCAGCAGTTTTGAAGACATGTCCATATTTAGCATGCGAGTTACATCCTGCAAAACATTAGCAGTGTTTTTGGAATCAAGGTGGACAATGAGCTGTGACATAACTTTTATTAGTGTGTGTCTCTACTGTCTAGACACGCTGATTGATTGATTGTGTTGAACAAATTGCACGCCATGACACGCCGATTTCAACCATGGCCTGAAATACTGCTGTCCCCTTCTTGTGCTTCAGACATTACAGTGTGTACATGCCCAAATAATTCTGCTCTTAACCTGGTTGTAACCTGGTATCAGGGCCTGATACATGACGTTGTGAATGAACGTTTGAATTAGGGCAGCAATTAACAAACCCAAGCTGACGTCTTCACAATGCTTGCGTTGTCGGACCAACAGTCCAAAACCCGCTGATATTAAAATTACATTGTTATCAATCAGACAAAAGCAGTAAATCCTCACATTTGAGATGCAGGAACCAGCAAATATTTGGCATTTCTGCATGATAAACGACTTAATGATTTATTAGTTATCAAAATCACCCACAGTTTCAGCACTAGTTCATACTCTCACTTTCAGGAGACAGGTTAAGGTAGATGGCAACCTTTTGAGTACGAACTGCAGTCAGTAAAATATTGTGCAAAAATGGTCAACAAAACAAAAGAAACTGCTCTCATTGATTATTATGTGTTTTGAGCTTTTTCTCGACCTGTTGGTTCGCTACTCACAGTGGCAAGTGTAAGATTAAAGGCGCTGACAGGGAGCACTTTGTCTGATGTGTTTGATAGAAATTCAAAGGTACCTGCTTTTTATTGATACACACTGGGGAAATTCCATACAGTTTGTGTTTGCTGATAGAGGTTTTAGAGTTTTAGTGATCTTTCTTTTTTTCTCCATATTGATTGTGTGTTTGTGTTGCTGTTGTTGTTTGCTGCTTGTGCTGCATTATGGCTTCATGCTGCAGCCTAATTGCCCTTTCTTGATTTTATTAAAGACTGAACTAAACGTGTTATCATTAACCAAGTTACTCTGCTCTGAAAACATCGCTCACTTTTGTCTTTTGCTGTCTGTGCAGAGCATTCCCGGCAGCACACAGTTACATACTATTCGATCGTGTCTTTTCCTCAGGGTTCGTAGAGCTCGGCCTCTTGGACCAGGTGCACCTGTTGGAGTGCTGCTGGCTGGAGGTGCTGATGGTCGGACTGATGTGGAGGTCAGTGGACCATCCAGGGAAACTTATCTTCTCCCGTGACCTCAGCCTGAGCAGGTACCACCGCCAAAATCATCTTCACATGAGTCTTTATTGAAGGGACAGTTTGACATTTATTATTGTGGGCGTTGGGTTGAATGTTACCTGCCTTTATAGAAGTAGTCAGTGTATTTATATTCTGTAATTAGCTCTATATATAGTTGTTTCATTGTTAGTGGCGGAGTCTGCCTTTCCCGCACTGGATTTAAATTTCCTTCACACACACAACATGTCAGAGGGCTTGTTTATGTTATGTTTATGTAAAAAAAAAAAAAAGAAGAAGAAATACTGGCTGATATATCGTTTAACACTTTTTAAAACTCTTAATTATCAATATCATTATCAGCCTTAAAAATTCCAGTATTGGTCGTGCCCCAGTCTCTGTATCTGTAACTGAAATTGCCCTAGCTGAATATTTAATGTCTACAGTTAACTTACAGGAAAATTAAATATAAATTATACAGTAATCATTTGCTTACTTAACTGTTGAGTTTTTTAAAATTCAGTGTGTTTATACATATGTAGATGTTTTCATCGTTTTCATCATGTAGTCCTGTTTAGTCTGAGAGAGAGAAACTGGTGTGTGTGTGTGTGTGTGTGTGTGTGTGTGTGTGAGAGTGCAAACTGGTATTTCCACCACGGCACTGTCATTGTGAAACACTTAGTACATCTGTGCCCACGTTTGATTACATGGAAATATCTGCTGGTGCTTCAAAAACTGGAACAAAGTGTCCTGAGCCTACACATAAGCAAAACAGCATTTCCTTTGTGGTGGCCCCTATCATCATACCATATCTTGGAAATAGTGCAGTGCATGCTGTAGTGTGTGACTCAGGGGAACACAAATCTTCCAGTGGCGGCAGAAGTATTCAGATAATTTAGTGGTACCACACTGTAAACATACTCCTTAACAAGCAGAAGTCATGCATTCAAAAATGTACTTAGCAGCACTGTACTTAAAGTATCAACTTATTATGCAGAATGGCTCCTGTCTGTGTTATATTATTGATCATTATTACTGATTCACAACCTTAAATGTTGCAGTTGGTCGAGGTGGAGCACATTTGAACTGCTTCATATACGTTTGTGCAGTTTAATTTAAGTTAACAATGCATCATATTTTATAAACTCATCGTATGTTTTGTGTGTAAGATTTTTATGTACCTGGTAACTAAAGCTGTCAGATAAATGTGGTGGGGTAAAAATGACAATATTTCCCTCTGAAATGTAGTAGAGTGGAAGTATAAAGTGTAAAATGGAAAATGCTAGTAAAGTTGATAGTAAAGGGAAAAAATTGTACTTAATACAGTACTTGAGTAAATGTACTTTCCACCGGTGGGATCTTCTGCTCTGTGTAGCTTTTCAGTCAAACCTGCAGTTACAGTGTAAATGAATATAACTTCTTATTGCCATCTTTTGGATCGTGGTGAGAGCTAAATCCACGCAGCATATTTTGCAAAATGTCTTATAATTTCTGTCTAATTTGGTGAGAGTTGGTTATGATAAACAACTAGCTGTGTCTTTGTATGGCAGAGAAGAGGGGAGCTGTGTCCAGGGCTTCGTGGAGATCTTTGATATGCTGATTGCTGCCACGTCCAGGGTGAGAGAGCTCAAGCTCCAGAGGGAGGAGTACGTCTGCCTCAAGGCCATGATCCTCCTTAACTCCAGTGAGTGAGTGTGTGTGTGTGTGCGCGTACATACACACATAAAGTCCTATCTATGGTGTGTGTAGGTGAGACAAAGAGATGAATGTGTGTGTGATCGTACGAGTGTTTGCTTGGTGTCTCAGCATGTAATCCTATCTGTGTGTGAGTCTGCACAGGGTTGGCAAGGGGACCAGCTATCTAACTTACCAGTGCAAACCCTAATGGGAACACAGCGTATAGTTTGAGTGTCTGCTCTCAGTGATTCTGCTGAGTGCTCCGAGTAACAGGCAGTACCTGACTGAAGACGAACGAAGAGTCTCTCTGGTGAGCAGCTACACCGGGGAGCTGTTCGTGTCTGACTAACGTTTCTGTTTTCTTTTTAATTGCCTCCAGCAGCAGAGTCAAACAGGGTTCATGCTTTTGCTCCACGTCTTCCATTCCAGCTTTTGTCTGTGCAAACATTTGTGTATTAGCAGGATGGGAAAAAAAAACAAACAAACAAACTTGGACATATTCAGACATGAAAAATTAGACCCTAATGTCCTTTTGAATATAAAAATACTGACTTTGTATTTTTAAAGAGAGTTAAGGGTCATTCCCAAAATTGACTGAAGTCTTATTTGGAGCACCTAGTGGCCATTAGAGGAGCTGCAACGTGAGGTGCTTTTCACATTTAATCACTTTAATTTTGAATATGAAAAGTCGTCACTGTTTTGCTTAGTTTTTTTTTTAAATTCCATGTCCCTAAAAAGTTAAGTAACGGGGCTCGAAAGGAATGAATAAATTGTTGACTGGCTGTTATATCAAACAGATCAATCATTTTACTTGACAAATTTGTCACATGCAGTAGCTGCCAAGCTTACAACATACAGTATGTTAAACAAAACTTCACCTTTTCTCCAATTCCCTCTTTAAATATTCTATACTGCGGACAATATTGCAGTTTTTCCAGTTTTAAATAAATGAACTCCTGGCCGTTTGTTCCAGAGTACCACGATATCTTTGTTTACAGGTGAAATGAGTTGGATGGCTTTTCTTGCTAAGTTAATATAGACTCAAGCTTCTCTGTTTAACCTTCCACCGCTAAAAATAGTCCTCCCCGACTCCCTCGCAGCGTCTCCTCTGGCAACAACAGTTATTGGTAGCTAGGGGCGGGCGATACCACAAAATTCGGTTTTGATCCTGTACCAGATAAAACCAGGGCTAGAACAATCATTGGGAAACATTAAGAATTTCTATTTACTGTTTTCTGTTAATTACCTGCATGTTAAAACACAAGACATGCACTAAGGATGTTCACAAGTGTTCATGAGGCCAGAATGTGATCTAACGCGAGACGGATCAATTGTTTTGTATCGATTGGGTGGAGCGTCAAGACTTGGAATCGGCCGATTGGAACCTAAAGTATCAACAACTTTTGCCAAACGGTTGCATTGAGGGAGAGCTAGCCAGTAGCTCCCATGCAGTTTAATTTAGCACTCATTCTTTCAACCTGTGAATAGCTGCTTTGTTTCACTGAGGACATTTTGACATGTCACAGGAGGAAAAGCACAGGTGTAAATTGTAAAACTGATGATGGCTGAATTTCATTTAGCTGCTTCAGTTTCAGGGTGTTGGTATTGTGCATGCTGTCACACTGTCATGGCTTACTGGGACAGAATGCTCTTTGTAAAGGGCCATCATCTCTTTCAAATTAATTCTCACTTTCTAAAAATGACACTGCTTTTACATCATTATGGCTCTGCTTTCCACATTTTTACGCCAAAACGACTGCATGTCTGTGTCTGTGTGTCACCAGACATGTGCCTCAGCTCCTCAGAGGGCAGCGAGGAGCTGCAGAGTCGCTCCAAGCTGCTGCGTCTTCTGGACGCCGTAACGGACGCTCTGGTGTGGGCCATCGCCAAAAGCGGCCTCACCTTCCGCCAGCAGTACACCCGCCTCGCCCACCTGCTCATGCTGCTCTCACACATCCGCCATGTCAGGTAAAAGGACCCCATGTCATGCCAGTGATGCTCGCGTATCAAATGTTCTGATGAAACACTGATGCAATATTGCTAATTTATGTATTCATGAAATGTTGAAAAGAAAACGTCCTCAGTTCCTTTTAAATACTGACTTTTTTGGGCTAACATACTGATTTTGTGTACCATTATTATACAATGCTGCTCACTTGTGAGACACAACACTCCCCATCATAAACTACTTTCTTATGAAAAGTAATTACGCTCACTGCTGTGCCAAAAATCACCTCTTTATTACTATATTTTTCTTCTTTTCAAATGTGCAGTAACAAAGGCATGGACCACCTCCACTGCATGAAAATGAAGAACATGGTGCCTTTGTATGACCTGCTGCTGGAGATGTTGGATGCCCACATCATGCACAGCTCCCGTCTGCCTCGCCGGCCCCCTCAGCAGGAGTCCGAGGACCAGAGGGAGGTCCCTGGTAGCGGCCCCTCAAATACCTGGACTCCCAGCAGTGGTGGAGGTGAATCACAGTAGTCGGATCAGAATTCAGATGCACTGTTTTTTCAGTTTTTTTTTTTACTGTTGCCAACAAACTGACGACATAAAAACAGTCAAGTCAGACAAAGCAAATCGATCAGCTTTGTCAGTAATGTTTCCGGCCAGAAACAAGCACATAAATCAACTATATCTGAGTTATGTTGACAGCCAATTTATAATTATTATTTTTTTGTTTCCAGCTGCTGTTCTGTCACAGCAAACCTCCTGTTGACAACTAGAGGGCGCTTTACAGCACAGTCACACAGCTGAGGGCCGGATTACTTAATTATCACTGTACAGTTCTGGCTTTAATGTCAAAGACATCTCACTTGTTTCCTGTGAAGAAGCATAACCACTCTTGTTGTTGAGACAACATTGCACTTGTACCTGTCAAGTTTTGCTTGAAGAAAAGGAAAGTTATTGCTGTATCTTAAAACTCGCTACAGTAGCCATTGTGTGCACAGTCGCAATGCAGCTTTGACAACCAAGATCATCAGCTAGAAGGCCGTATAATATAAAAATATGCAGACTTTGAAAACACCCCCTCGTGAACTTCTGTCCCATGCTTCTCCTGCGGTCACACTCTTTATCACCATACATTGCAAACTGTACTATCACTGTGTACATGTACTTAGATTGTACTTTCTCAGAAAACGATTGTGAACAGGCGTTTTCGGACCAAACAGTTCTGAGGACTCCCTAGAGGAACTGAGAACGACAGACCTTCAAGGGCTCTTTTTTAGTTTGCATTCGCACCGCCAATAGGAACACTGAAGTGATCAGCTGGCTGACGGTTGGTATAGCAACGGCACTCACAACGTCACACAAGATTTTTATATTTCATTTTTACGAGTCAAAATCGCGTTCTTTTTTCCCCGTCGCATATGCGCTTAATAAAACCTGGACTTCACTGTCGGCCCATTTGTCCATTTTACCTTTACAAGCTGTCAGACGGGTTTTTAAAGATGGCGGTTGCCAGTGCTGCATTGGCTCATGTGTTCGACCAATCAACGTACACTTTCTCAGGGTTCCTCTTGTGCTGTGAGAGTACCGACTCTGAAGTAGGAGCTTAAAAAGTTCCTCCGGTCCGAAAACGCCTATAATGTACTTTGTTCATATTAAACATTATCGCCAGTGTGTTCATCCGCCTTGCAAATCATCAAGGACGGAGGAATCTTCAGGGTTTTGAGATGGCAAGTGTCGACTCATTGGGTCCCACTTTGCATGTCAATGCAATTTATAGAGGTTCATTTGTTTTTGTCGTATGTTTATACATTTACCCATTCACTCTGGTTCACACCATGAAATAAAGCAAAAAATATTGTACAGATAAGTGACATTCTTCACTTGTTTATCAAAATCCACATCAATGAAAGAAAAAAAAAATCGGCATCATGTGTTCTTTCAATTCATGTTGTTCTTATACCTACATGATTTTGGAATAAGGTAAACATGACTGAATTATGAATAGTGTAAGTTGTAGTTAACAGACTGTAGCATCACTCAAATACAGCGTATACCATCAACAAGAGTGCTTTTTGACAAAGAAATTTTACCCTTTTTCTAGAGCGTTCAATATTCAGTGATGATTTCATTGATAGCTGAAAGCTCCAGAAAAACATAGCAAGTGGACCTTGAGTTAAGATATTTCTCAAACTACTGTTTTTAGGTCAAGAATGAACTTTAACCCCAACAAGTGCTCTTACCTCCCAGTAGGTGTTCAGTTGCCTTAATTCTTTTCCTTTAGCACATTAGTTTAAAACTTTGACACATACTGGAAGTGGCTTGATAAATAAAAATGATTCACATCCAATCCTGTACTTAATATTCAAACTGATCAGAATAATATTTAATTAAAGGAATAGTTTGACATTTTTGGAAAGAAGCTTATTTGTAGAGTTGTATTCATCTTCTCATCTGACTCTTTGAAAGATTCAAATAAACAAATAATTACATTTCCCAAAATGAACTATTCCTTGAAATTACGGATTTAGGGATAAGGTAATTTCATCTCTTAGCTTAACATTTGAGCTCTGTTTTTGGTGTATTGATTGTCAAAGAGGTTTTAGATTTTTGGTTGTAATTATTTTATTTTAAAGGCCTCTTTACGGACCAAAGCATATACTGTATTTATCTGTCAAAGGCATATTTATGTTGATCTGTTCATAAATGAAAAAAAAACGCTCTGAGAAAATACAGTTAAGACAATCAGCGTTTACTACCAGAAAATTAGGAGCATAAATCCACCGTCTGATGTTATAAATAAGCATTATATTATTACATTCTGTACATAAGTCATCCTGCTAAATCTACAGTGTTTCAGCAGTGCACTGGGAGGCATGGAAATGTCTGCTCACAATCTACTCAAGACAAATGGCATCTAAAAAAATATGGATTTACACTTGTGTATAAAATGGCCATCACTTTGTACTGCTGGCCGTACAAAGATAACATTCCAATTTAACTAGTGTCTTTTGTTGTAAAAAATAAACTTTCAGTCTTAACATAAAAATAGATCAAGCATGCTTTTTGTTTGCAGGGTCAGGTCAGACAAAATGTAATGGCAACAGTTTTAGAGTTAGGACCGTGGCAGGAGTGACATCTGAATAGAAACATGTACATCACAAGGATAATGTATACATTTGAATAACAAAAAAAAAATCTGGTAAAAGCTAAGCAGCAACTTGTTTAGTGAAAGTCCACTGATAAAGTCGCTATATTGTGTTTCGATTAAGCTTTTAGCACAAGAAAAAAAAAATTTTGATTTTGTCGTTTTACTTGGTTTCTCTAATTATTATGCAATGGAATATGTTCGCTGGCTTCTGCAGTAGCTGAAGGATATTTAAACTATCTTACCTGTTACTGTGCCACCACTATGTATGCTGCTTTACCCCTCCAAGTGTCAAGACCCCATCTACTGTACGACTCCTTAAGGGGAGATCTCCAAGAGGCTGCAGTGATTGATTTCTTGGACAGCGTCAAGATCTTTGTACTATTAAAGTAAAACATCTGCTATTTTTTGTTCACATGTGGTGTTTTTCCTGATTGAAACACGGTCTAATGGGTGGGGTTTGTTCAGGGAATAAATACAATCTGCTCTAAGAACAAATCTTTAAAAATAGACACTTAAATACAATTTCTTCCCTGTGGACGTTTTTTTTAGAAGACAATCTCTTCATTAGTTTAAAATATCAATTTTATATGTTAGTTTGTTCACGTAACAAAAAAAGGTGGCTTGTGTCTGTGTGGTTTTTTTTTTTTTTACAGTACATTACTCTCAGGTGGGCGGTGGGCCGTTGGTGTAGCGTAACATGGGGTAGAAGGACCGGGCGAAGTTATTGGTCCCTGTACAGGTGGGGTCGCTCTCTGACAGGGGGATCAGACAGGGGAGGAGCAGGAGGAACAGTAGGAGGAGGTGGAGGGGGAAGGCGGCGCGAAGGACCCTGTAGAAGAAGGAACGAGGCGGGGACGCGTCCCTCTTCTCTCTGGACGACACACAAGACACATGGATAAAGTTTATTACAGGAATACATAAAATACAAGTCAACAAAATCAGGAGAGCCTGCAGACACTCTAAAGTAACTGCACTCCTTTCTACGCAATCAATAGATCTTTTCATCTACAAATCAGGATTTAAAACAAATAGTACTGTATGTATGGATGTCTTTCTGCATACCTTTGAGTGGAGGAACCTTTCTTTGAATTTGTGGCCTCCTGAGAAGGATCTGCAGAGGCGCTTTGGCCTTGGACGTCTGATTCAGATTCACAATCCTGAATTAAAGACAAACAAACATTACTGTCTCACCATCTCTAATTTAAAAACACACAGAACCTGGCATTTAGCAAAAACTATTTTCTTGTGCTTGCCAAAGAAAAAAAAAAAACATTAAAATGTAGTTATTTTAAAAACAATTGTGTTTAAAATTCATTAGCTGTACAATTTAAAATCTATAAATCACACTTTCAGGACAAATGTGACATAAAGAAAACTTTAAAACTTAAACTCTTACCAGACGCTGTTGCAGGGTGCTGAGGTCCTGGTCCACCTGCCTCAGCAGCAACTTCAGTTTGCTGCCCGTCACGTGGAGTTTCTCCTGGGCCTCGTCGCTCTCCTCAGCCCCGTCCCCAGGCTGGAGCTGAGACCACAGAGCCTGGAGGGAGACCTGCTGAGTCTGCCTGCCCTGCAGCTCCTCCTGCAGATCCTGCAAACCACAGACATTAGAGATGGTGACGGTGCATCCTGCCAGGAAAGTGGTTATTCGACATTACATGATTATGTGCTTACCGTGAGCGTGTTGCGGTGTTGTTGCAGGGCTCTGACAGGTGTGTCTGGATGACTGATGTCCACTGTGTAGCGTCTGCTCTCTGCGTGGGCCAGCCACAGCAGCAGAGAGTGGAGGGTTTCATGGAACTCCTGTATGGAGAAGAGTAAAGGTCATTTCTTACGGTATTGTCAGAATCAGTTGTACAGTGCATAACATGACTTAGCGTCATTTTGACACAACTATACTACAGCTATACTTAAGCCAAATGTATAATAACCTCAGGCACTATCTTCAACACTCTACAGACTGCTTTTAAAATATGTTTCCTCTTAAGATAAGATAAGCCTTTATTAATCCACAGGGGGAATTCAGGTGCTGCAGCAGCACAAATAAAAATAGAAACGATACCAGAGCAATTAAACCCAAAATTACAAGGCAGCTAATAGTGCAGTACCATCTCAGTGAAGTGACATAGTGGTGTGGTTAATAGGAACAAAGTATAGTATATGTGAGAGTAATGATACCATCTACTAGTAACAGCATTCTTCCTAAGCAGCAACTTAACAGGCAAACAATAGTGTAGGTAGTGCTGCCAGTCGCTCAGTGGGAGCCAAACTATATGTAAACAGTTCAGTAGTGGTTCTAACTTGCAGCCTAGACGCAAACTTTATCCATCAAAACACCACAAGTCTCTAGGCTGCACTGTGTAATAGTCTTTTATGAATATTTGGTATTTCTTCTCACCTGGCAGCGCATCAAGGTCTTCCTCAGGCTGGTGTCCCACTGCTGGAGGCCTGTACACGCTCGGTTCCAGTCTAGGTTCACACCCGCCAGCCTCTCCTGTAGCTCTGGAGCTTCCTGAGCTCGCAGGTTGACAGACAGCATGTTAGACTTGTAGCGAGAAAACATCTTCTGCATCTCCTGCAAGAGAAGAATCCATGAATATAAACACAAAAACTGAATACTTATCATCAGATCTGTTGTATTTGGTCTTAAATCTCACCTTTAGTTCTTTGGCTCTGGCTGCCATGTCCTCAATACTGGCTGCGGAGTCGGACTGCTGGAGGCGCTCCAGCTGCGGGATCATCTTTTCTAACCAGGAAGTGATGTCGTCGAGGTCAGATGTGAGCTGTTGAGGCTCCTGAGGGCCGGGGTGCTGGTCATTTCTTGACCGAGCCCGGATCAGCTCCCAGCGCTCAATGACACCTGAGAGGGCACAAACATTTACTGATTGTACCGTCGATTTTAACAGACGGTGGATTACATTTGTATTCTTTGTCACAAACTCACCACTTTCTAATATTGACGAACAGACATCAGAACTAGCCATGTATCCTGTGGATGCAGATATCCTGACTTACAGCTTGTCAAAACAGAAATGAACAGCAGCAAAAGGGGCCAGTTTACAGAAGATTTTAAACCAAAACACAACACTCAACAGAATACATCTTTAGTGTAATTCTGTTGCATGGCTCTCCTCTCAGATGGTTTATTTTTGAATTCAGTGTTGTGGTTTAAAATATGTTTATCCAGCCTCAGTTGCTCTCTGTTTTTTATCTGTCTGACAAGCTGGAATATCTCTGTCCACAGGACTTAGTAACTCATGGCATTAATATGTAAAATACAAACTGTACCTTTTGTATGTTAAACTACAGCCACAATGACAAGGTATCTCTTGTAGCTAGGCAGTGAAAATGTCAATAATACAGCCTGTTCAGTACAAATCACATATACTTCACAGCTGACTATACTGTTTCTACAAATGTATTGCCACTCTCTTGAAATTTGAGTTGTGAGCCATCCACACATTTATCACATTATGTTTGCGAGCGTCTCTCACCTGACTGTTTGTCCGAGGCCGTCAGTCCTGTGAGACCGAGCTCCTCCGGCTGCTCGTCATCATCCAGGATCAGTGAGACTCTTTTAATGTCCTCGATGCTGCCGCTGCACTGAGACATGAGACGCAACTGGAGACACAACAAACGCACTGTTAGTGCTGACAGCTGGAGCTGCAAACAGGCTGCACACACATTTTTATGAAGCATCTTCCATCAGAGATCACAGTTACTAATTTCTTTTCATATCCCACCAGTTAGCTGGTATTAGTTTACTTGTATCTGTTGGGTGATATTTTTGAAACGTACGTAGCCCTGCTTTAGAGGGGTGCTGGTGAGGGTGGGTGGAGCCTCGGTGTGGCCCTCTGAGTCCAGCTGGAGAGACTGTGTTTCCTCGTCTCCCTGCGATTGCCATCTTGGAGACTCATGTACGGCCGCAGACCTGCTTGAAACTAAAACACACACACACACACACACACACAAAAAAGGAGTTAAACCACAGACATTAATGCACAACACCCTCAGCTATGGCAGAGTCCCTTAATCTGAGAGTGTTTCCTACCAAAAACTAATAATTTGGGTATACTGTATCTCTCAAATTTGTTGACTGATAATACTTCATTACTTGGTCGGTGAGACAAATTGTTAGATGCAGGTCATCAGACTCTTATGGATCTGAATGTTCCCTGGTTTTAGCAAGAAAAGCTACACGTTTGCCAATTTCTGCTTAATTGTATCCCTCTATTTGGATGAAATCATCAGGATCAAATAATGACTCACTCACTGTATGCCAGGATATGGCATGTGGCACAATTTACTATTGTTAACTTAATTAATGCCTCTGAGGGAAACACAGACACTGGAAGAACATTTATTGTGATCAGTGATGAGAACAAGCTGCAAAACTTCACTTTGCAGTACTGAATTCCAGCCAAAACTTAGCAGAAATAAAGCAAGTAAAGATGCCACCCAGAGGAAATTGAAGAGCTTGTTATCTGTGTGGTAGTGTTTACTTAATGCTGTATTTTACATGTTTGCAGGAGAGAGAGGTTATGGCACCAAGACCCAAGTAGGGAAAGCTACAGCTGGAAACTTCAAAACCAGTTCACACCAGTCCTTTAAACAATTAAGGCAACAGCTTTTAAAGATGCTATGTTATGACACCTCAACAAATTATGGTGAAGAAAAAGGCTAAGCAAACAATAAATCAGATTTCCCTCAAAATGCCAACTCAGTAAAATTCAGTGGCCAGTGAAGGTGGCTGATCATCTAAAATAAGGTCTTGTTCATTTATGGTTATTATACATTTATCTACAAAATGTATTAATGGAGAGGAGTGGACGAACAGAAAGGGGGTAAAACAAAGTGTGGAACGTCACAAGAACAGAGTGGGAATTCACAAAGATGAGTGAAATGAGGTAGGATAAAATGATGAGGAAAGTGTAAAAGGGAGGAAGATAAAAGACAGAGATGCTGGAGGAGGATGAAAGATCTTGAAGGAAGGGGCTAAAATTTACACAACAAAACAGATTGGACTGGTGAAAAAATAGGTTTGGTGGGGAAAGACGGTTAGGAAAAATGCAAATTCTGTATATGTGGAAAAAGAGAGATCCATCCTCACAAAAGCTGATAAAGTCATGGTCACCCAAAAAGGTTTGTTATGCAGCCACTGCATAAATTATATGTCCAATTAGTGACAAGTTTTATCAAAATCAGACCTGTTTTATAAGTACAGTGCCATTAAAATACATTAAAAGACCCCAAACTAATAAAATAAAATAAATCTGAGTTTGGAGATTTCTGATGTATACCCCATTAGCCAGTTAGTGTGCTTGTGTGTAAAATGAAGAAACCCCGTTAAACAAAAATGTGTCAGAGAAAGAAAAAGGTAGAAAGTGTTTTGGCATTGAAGGTTTTTCCAAAACCACAGCTTCAGGAAGCAAAGTATCAGAGCAGCAGCAACAGCACGACGAACCATTAGATACGAGTGATGCATGAGCTGCTCAAAGATATTTGCTGGAAACTTATTTCACCATGAAGAGCCGTGAGTGGATTTATTAAGCAGAAGGTGCAGGTGTTCTTTTGCCTACCCTGTGAGGAGGCTCGTAGGGCCTCCGGGGCTTCGACAAATTCCTCCTGGCTCTCAGTCAACTCCACCTCTGGGAGGAGAGAGGGGTCAGACTAGAGGTGTATGGATGGCTATGCGTGTGTGAAATGGATGTTACATTTTGTTATTTTAGCTTTAACATCTATGAAGTCCCATTAAATCAGCTGTTAGCTCAGCTGTTAGCTGTCAGTTTGGTATGGCTACCAGCAAATCTGAAGTAATCCTTTTCCACCGCAGGAACTTTTCCAGCAACCCAGGAACATTTAAAGGGACTCAAAAGCTTTACTTGCATTTCGACTGGAGAAACCGAGGCCTAAATTTCATGCCAAGGCTCCTGGGTGTCCCTGGCTTTCTGGTGTTTCCACTCTCTTAAGGGATAATACCTGGCAAGTTGTCGTGAAGATGGCTTCTTGGTTTTATGACCTTGTGACTTTTAAAACCCTTCCAGTTATAAAAACTAGGAAAGGTAAAAGAGTATGTGAACCCTTGCTGCACCGTAAATCTACATGTTTCTCTGTGACTGTAAATCTACCTGATAGCGCACTGAAGTAAGTTCCGTCGTCCTCCTGCTCTTCCTCCTCCTCCTCATCCTCATCATCCTCGTGTGACGATGACCCTCCTACGTCTCCGGTGTGGTCCCACTCCAGCGGCAGGGAGTCCACGCTCACCGGGGTCTCCCGCCCCGAACGCTCCAGAGGAGAGGCCAGCAGGTGGGTGGGTGTGGCCGGGAGGCTTGCTTGGCCCCGCCCCAGCCACGGTCGGCCAATCAGCTCCAAGCTCAACTCCAAGGAAAAGGTGGCGCCAGAGAGCTCCGGTTCTTCTTTGATCATCTACGGCAAAGAAATAACAGGTAAAACATAGTGATGTCTTTTTTTCTGACTTTTTTTTTTTTTTACTTTGAATGAGTTTTCAGTAACCCAAAGTGAGGACATTTCAGTGATCCTCACTTTAAAAAGGCTAATTTTGGATTACAATGTAAACTAAAGTTTGTATGAGGTCAACATCAGAATTAGGATTAAGTTTAGGCTAAACTGTAAAGTGAAATATGTTGGTGAGGGGCAGTGTCATACCCCAAGAATCACCTAAAAAAACTAATGTCTGCAATTCACTGGATCTGCAAAGCTAGCTTAGAACAGTAAATGGAAACGGGTATCAGTTGAATCACAAATGTACTGTATAAAAATCAGTAAAAGAGAATAGAAAAAGGTTTGAAAAAAAATGCATAAACAAAGTTATGAATGGATGTAGTGTATGCACGTGCTCCAGCTCACTGGGGGCTGGCTGAGGCGCTGGTGGAAGCGGACCAGTCTGCTGAAAACCTCCTGGCAGTAGGAGTGCAGCTCCTCCAGCTCTTCCTCTATCAGTGCGGCATCCTGCGGTGAGCTCTTCTGGATCAGACCCTCTCCAAACACTATCAGCCCGTCAATGCGCTCTGTGTTCAGGGTGATCTCCTTCTGGAAACTCTGTGGGGTTAGTGTTGGATGGTTGGATGAACAGAGACCAGTCAGGAAAATGAGAAGAAACCAAAAGGAACCAAACACGACTGCTAACATTATGTGTAATTGGGCTCCGGTGAATTAACTGAAAGAGAAACATTCCTTAAAATGACCCATGATTAAGGCACTGGCTGCAATTTTCAACTATCTTAACATGCTAATGCATCTTCTAAAGACTGCAAGACAGAAGTACAAAGAGAACTGACTGAAGAATTTTTTTTCGGTAAGACTTTTTGGCTGTAATAGATCATCTCTCCTCAAAAACATATAAACACAGTGAGCGTGCCTTGTGCTGTCGCTATAAAACAAGTGTCTGTATGTGAGCATCTGCGTGGTTACAGCATGTCCTCACATTGAGCTGTTGTATCTTGTGATGGACGTCGCTCTCTGAAAAGTGTTCGACGTTGGTGAGCTGCAGGTCCAGCTCGGTTAGCCACACCAGCATGCTCTCCCTGGTGCCTTCAAACTCCTCCCTCTGGCCGGTAAAATACTGAGAGGAAGGTGACGCAAAAGATGAGAGGAACAGAAGAGAGAGGAAAGACAGGTATATATATGATTTTTGGGAGCATTTTATGACTTTATTACATAGCAAACAGCAGAGCGACGACAGGAAATGAGGGGAGAGAGGGAGATAGGTATTCACATGCACCAAAGAACGTATTGTGGACGCTGCGGTTCACAGTCAGCGTCTTAAACTAGGGCTGAAAAAAATCATATTGCGATTATTTTGACAGATATTGCGACTGTGATATGAGTCACTATTTTAGTGGGTATGGTAATTTTTGCATTTCATTTTCACTGGGGAAAAAAAAAGATGATGATGTGATTTTTGCCGGCGTCTGTACCAAACAAGCATGTTCCCTTGTTATGTCTGGAGAATATGATTTGTAGGCCGGGGCATCTCAGTAGCACCACAGTGCTTCATTTATAATGTTGTCACACATTTTACCTTTATCAAAAAATTACAGCACATGAAATAAGACTGGCCTAAAGAGAAAGGAAGCAGACAGTCCAGATTTACAGCCAGTATGTCAGAGGTAATGTTAATGTATTTCTGACATTTAGCGATAGAAACAGTGCGGCTCTTTGTAGTCCACGTTCCATGTTTATAAATCACCAGTTGGCCTTTCTACAACATCTACTACTGATTACACAATTAATATTTCAAACTGTTCTGAGCTATGCTGGAACAGGAGAGACGGTTAAGCATCAAAACAATTTCATTACGGCAAACAAATTCACTCAAATTAACATATTCTAGTCACTCTATGCTTTATATAAATATGTGCATACAGTATGTGTGTTGAATTCAAGTTACACAGTGACACAAAACGAACAGTAATTCACTCAACCGTCTCTGTTGCTTCATCACGTGCTTGATACTATTTTAGCTCACATACTGTATGCATGTTTGTTATAAACAAAAGTGTTGAAGAGAGAAATAAACCGGAGGGTGTGATGATGATTCAGTCTCCTCTCAGCTAATAATTATTCATCTCATATGTTTTAAACAGCAGTGCCTTGTCACGCCCTGTCCTGCACTGTACCTTGAGTCTGCGGAGGATGGCAGCTACTCGGCGGTGCAGGGTGTCCCAGCGCCGGTTGCCCTCGTGCACCATGGCTTTGAGCTGGCTGGCTCGGTCAGTGCGGTTCTCCCTGGCCAGGCGGCGGTACTGGTTATTGACCAGTTCCAGCTGAGTCAGCCGCTCATGAACCTGCCTTTGGAAACCCTGAAACGAGCAGGGAAAGATGGGACGAACCATGTATTTAGATGAATAAAAAGGGTCTAGTAACAATCAGTCAAATATTGTAACAAGTCTTTGTGAACACACTGCACTTGTTTACGCCATTACATGTTTTTCTTCTAGCTGTGAGTGATTCAACGTCCTCCTTCTCATAATGTCAAATAGAGCTGAAACAACTAGTTGATTAAGCAATTAGTCAGTTGACCGAAATTAATTTTTGGGAAAAAATGCCAAAGAATTGCTGGTTCCATGTGTGTGTGTGTGTGTGTCTATGTGAATATTCTGGTTTTCTTAGTCGTCTACAAAAGTAGAGTGAAGTTAATATCTTTGGGTTTTAACAAAACAAGCAATTTAAATATGCCAGCTCTTGGAAACTGTGTTGGGCATATTTCACTATTTTCTGACATTTTATTTAGACAAAACGATTAGTTGATTAATTGAGAAAATAATCAGCAGATTAATGGATAATGAAAATAATCATTAGGTTCAGCTGTGATGTCAAATAAACTAATAGTTTGATTTATTTAACACATGTATCTCTATTAGTTTGTTGTTAAAAGAAAAATGGGAGGAGTAGAGGAGTAAAACCAAAACTAATTAAAACATTTTCAAATTTAACAGACACCACAAAGAACATTGTGGAAAAAAAGGTAAAAGATATCAGTGACAATGATTGGTCATAAAGTAAAAGTGGATCTTAAATCGATTTTTTCCATAGTTTTGGTTCTAAAATTCATGAATTTAGTCACACGAAATTTTATACAGAACAATGAGAATATTTCACTTTGACAAACAAACACAGCTTCTTCAAGTCTGTTCCATCTGCCGACCTCACAACTGACCTCATACTTCTTGAGCTCCTCCTTGGCGACGGTATAAAGGACGTCCGCAGAGTTGGGGCTGGCAGCGGTGCGCTCGGCCATCTTGAGCCAATCCTCAAACCGCGAGTAGTCATCGAGGAACTTGCACCAGAGTCTCCACGTCTCCTCGATCCTACAAGGAGGCATCGTACTGGAGTTACAGTCCGCTGTGGAGGTTATTCTATGACACTGATAAAGACTTTTCTAACCAATAAGTGGATTTGTTTTTCTTACAAAACAGTGCCATCATCAATCATCTGCAATCATCAGTTTTTGAAATTTGAAGCATTAAGTAAAAGTCTTTAATTTGATGAGAAATTAACTAAATGGACTGGGATTCTTGAGTGACAGATCAGATGTAAATGAAGTACAACAGTAATATCAGTAGTAATAGTAATAGACAAAGAACCCAAAGAAGTTCTCCTATTGTGTAACATCTTCAAAACTTGCATATATGGATTAGGGTATGCACTGATCTGACTGATTTATACTGCATGTGGTGAAAAGTGAGGACACCGTACAGAGTGTGTGTGTGTGTGTTTTAGTTCCTACCTGAGCCTCCTGTCCAGAGCCATGGCACAGATGGTCCTCCAGCGCTGGTCCAGGCTGCAGCTGGTCTCCTGCAGGGAGTCGCTCTCCGCCTCAGTGCCGCCAGCAGCATCTTCGTCCCGCAGCAAAACGTCGCAAAGACTGAGAACCGACGCTACGCCCTCCGTGTGCTGCTCAATGTCCCTCTGCAGCTCCTGGACAGACACATGGACGGACATGAGGACAGACATCGCATCAGTCCATACCAGTGAAACCATGTGTTAAACATCAGTCCAGACATACAGACAGAGGACAGGGGCTCACTGCATGAGACCACCACTCCCAAAATTAAACAAAGGACAGATATGAATTATTAATCATAAAGAGGACAAAGAGTGAGAGGGAGTGACAACAAGAAAGTGTGAGAATATAAAATTAAAAATGCAACAATACAAACTATACTGTAAAAACAAAGAGACAACACGAGAAAAACATTAAAAAAGAGAAAGAAGAGTTAAAGGTAAAGAAACAGATACCCAGAAACAAAAAAAATGAAAAATAAAATAAAAAAAAAAGAGGAAACTGGAGTTAAAAAACAAAACTCCACACTCAGTTTAAAGTGCTGGTGGACTGGCTTAGCAACAACAGTATTAATGGACTAGTGTGAACTGATGTGTGGTTGTGTGTGCTGTCTACCTGCTGCTCGGCCAGCCTCCTCTGGATCTCCTGGTGGTGACAGACGCTGTAGGTGATGGGTCTGGACAGCTCGGCCTCGATGCGAGAAAGCCACGAGCGGAGGTTACTCATGTTCTTATCCAGCTGCTGCACCGTCACCAGAGTCTCCTTCAGCTTCTTCACCCTAAATCCAAATGTCTTATATTAGTAATCACTTTCAAAGGAAGCAATCGTGAATGTTAGAAACATCTGTACTAATTTATTGCGTGTATTATCCAGCATCTAAACAACTGGTTCCCCACCCTTTTGGCTTGCGACCCTTTAAAATTAAGTAATGTCTGCTTGCGACCCCATTGTCAACTGTTGCATACGTCTATAGGTTATGACCAAGTTGACTAAAAAGGGATTAAGTCATCGCAAGGTGAAGAGGTCAAATTATTCAGTAATCCACAAGAAAAAAGCAAGGAAATTACTAGAGGAATATTTGAATAAATAAATATATTTTTTCTGGTTTCTATCTGGTTAATTGTCTCATGACCCCTCAGATTTATTTTGCAACCCCATTTGGGGTCCTGAACCCCAGGTTGGGAACCACCGATCCTTTGTAATTTTTATTTAATTAAAAAGGAAAATGTAAAGACAATTTGATACAAAACATCTCTTTGTAATAGATTGTTTTTTGGAAATGGTCCCTGACAAAACCATGTAATTTAAAAAAAGATTAAAATAATAAAAAAAAAGAAAGTCAAGAACAACAGACAAAGAAAGGAAGACAAAAAGAGAGAAAGAGAAAAAACAAAGATAGAAAGAAAAGAGAATGAAAAGACAAATAAAAGTAAGACAAGAAAGTCAGAAAGAAAAGAGAAACACAAAAATGAGAAAAAGACAAAAAAGAAAAACGACAAAGAAAGAAAGACAGAAAGTTTAGCTGTTCACTAACCTACAACATTCTCAGGTATCTTACACTAGAACTTCCTGAGTCACCATGGCAACTGACCCCCACCTGTGGCGCGCACACCATAGATATAGCGCACACACACACACACACACACACACACACACACACACACAAGTGTCATGGCAACGCTTGGGACAATAAAAGCTCTCTTCTGAGGCTTAAAAGCCTGAAGTGTGCCCCGTTTGGGACTTTGAGTTAATTTCCCCATTTGATCCTTCCTTTCGTGTCGAGGTCCAGCAGGGCCTGTCAGGGCTGAGAGGGAGACGCTCTCTACCAAAATAATAAGCACTAAAAACAGCTGTGAGTGTAAGTGGCAGGCTGAAGAATGCATGAAAGGGTCCCAACAGATGCCGGACATTGGGACGACTGTAGATAAATGGAGTGTGTGCATGTGTGAGAGCCCTTTTAGATCTGTTCTTATGAGATCTGGTTTGAGTTGTAGACCTTCAGAGTTAGGGTATTTGTTGTTTTGGATGGTTCTTACTTCGTCAAGAGGTTAGTTTATATTACAGAGAAGAATTACAATTAGGTTTAAGTTCATGTGCAGTCATGGAAAAGGTTATGTTAATGGTTAGTGATGAGTTTTTTGTCTGTTTTTGAGTACTTCTGAGTACCAAGCGAAGCGTATATTGAATATGGAAAACAGTCACATACCAAAAGCTGGCATCATATGCTACCGTAGCTCAGATTCATACTCGACTTTTCTTACACTTTGATGAAACAGCTTCTGAGTGAAATTTTTCCAGTTTTAGACTGTACTATATTTAGAGAAAGCTCTTGTTCAGATGCTTGTGTTTAGACAGCATTTAACATTTGAAAGCTCTGGCTTCTTTTGTTAAACGAACAAGTCTGAATAAGGCTACAGCCGTGCTAATGGCTCTGAGGCTGTGGTTAGGCACAGTGGTGCTCTGAGCTAAATTCTAACATCAGTATGCCAACATGCTTACAATGACAGTTAACATGCTGATTTAGCACGTTAACAATCTTAGTTTTTGCTAATTAGTACTAAACAGAAAGCACAGTTGAAGTTGATAGGAATGTCATTAGTTTTGCAGGTATTTGGTCATAAACCAAAGCATTGAACCGACCGACTAACATACCATCCATAGAGCCATGTTGCTAGCATGGCTAAAAAGGGTTTTGTAGAAAGACATATATTATTTCTCAAAGTAAGGTGTCAAAAAAAGTAATGTCTTGAGAGTATCAAAAACTGTTAAGTACCGCAAATTGGTATCGATCGAAATCATAACTTTGCTAACTTTACACTGTTTTACGTAGATGCACAGGTCTTATATAGCAGCTTGTGTTAAGACAACATTAAACAATTAACAAGTACAAAGCACTGAGAAATTTGACATATTTTGTTTGATGATTGTACCAAAACTCAGGTTTTGGATTAACACCAGTAGCAAGAAAATGATTCCAAGCCCTAGTCAAAGTTCAGGAATAATTTACAGTAGAGTATATAGTCAGTGGAGGTTTGTGTGTGTAGTTTATGCAGCTTCATGTTTATGGCCGTGTAATGAAGACATAATAGTCAGTGTAAATTCTGTCCAGAAAATACTCTTCCCCCTCTGCAGATACAACCATCCTAGTCAACTAAATTATCTCTTTCTCTCTTTCACTCCCTCTCTACCTCTGACAGCCTAACAAAGACCAGCAGCTTCATGCGGAGGCCCAACAAAGACACAGAACCCGGGCAGGGGTCCTTGATGAGGACGAGGACAAGAGTAGAAAGGAGAAGAAAAGAGCTGGAGGATAAGTGAGGATATATGTTTGGAGGACGAAGCTGACAAAGTACATCTGACCACAGGAGGGCTCAAAGTTACTCAGACTAAACTCCAACTGACATTTACTCTCGTCACTGTAATTATGCAGCTCTTTTCTGTACATGTGCTTTTGCAGAATTGTTTTTTTAATTCCATCATACATAGATAATTATGCTTAGACTTTCAGTTATTATATTATTATAGCTGGCTACATCTATTATAGAATACATATTTTATGTTAGCCCACTCGATTATTGCATTGCATCAAATGAGTTGTTGCTAGCCGGTGAACTAATAGCATAAAGGCTCCAAAGATGTTTGGTGTGAGTGCACCCCATCTCTACTGTAGCAGTTTCCATTTCTAACAAAAGTGCAGTAAAATGTAAGTACATGAAAGCAATCCTACTTTCAGGCATACATTCTCCGCTTGGAAAAATGTCAAGCTTCTTCATTCTTCTTAAAGAACCTCTATTAAAAAATTACAGGGAAATGAAAAAGGTCCAGAGTTCAGGGTTACAGTATTCCACATCTTGCCTGCATGGGATCAAGCCCGCTGAAATCTGCTCATAGAATCTTTGAGGGGACCTCACGTTTGAGTATCAGTGATTAATGCATGCTGACAGACCCAGCCCCTCCCACACTAACCCACCCTCCCTCACGTCATCTCGCTCTGACAGACTAAAAAAAAGGGAGGGAGTATGTGTGGACATGGGGACATATGGTGCTGTCTGAGACTTAGGCACAGCTTTTTTTTAAGTGGTGGTGGTCGTTGAGGGGGTTTAGGTTGGGTGTGTGCAGGTTTAGGAGTGAAGTCTGTATCTCCAGCTCTTCCACAGGACTGTCCATCTGTCTGAGGAGGGTCGGGGGGGCAGTAACAGTTTATCATCACAGGGGCTTAACCTACAGTCTGTACATTAGAAGCCATGTATTCCTGACAGCTGCAGAGCACGACTAACACAACAGCAGGTGGATGGATCCGCATTAGAGCTAATGTTTAATTACAGGCTCCCAGTTAGGGCCTTTTAGTTCTTAATGATGCTTTTTAATGTAGAGTGGCTGTGCTGTGAAAAGGTGCTTGTGCGTAAGGCTTACAATGAGGTGAAATTTAGTGTGTGGCACTCAGCAAAACTGAAAAACCATCCACACACACACACACACTTTGATTTTTAATTGAACAACCCTTTTACTATTTGCCTTTGAAAAGTGCTTGCTCACTGACATCCACACACTTTGTAACTATTGCAATACACATTCAATAATTTCCAATATTTGCTCTTCTGGAAAGTGCTTAATTGATACAAATACATACACATAACATGTAAGTGGGAACCTAAATCAATTACAGCTTCTGTGACAGCTGCGGCTGCTCTCACCTGGCTTCGATGTGGTGGAAGAGGTTGTGCCAGCGCTGGTTGACCTCCAGCAGCGAGCCGTGGACCTGGGTCTGCTTGGCCTCGTCACTGGCTAACAGCAGCTGCTCGCCCAGCTGCTTTAGGTGGCTCTTATTCTCACTGAACAAGTTGATTTCCTCCATGCAGTCCTGTGGAAACATGACATGATAAGATTATGCTGTTTTATTTTTTTTATCTTTGTGAAAACCCTCACAAACACCATCTATCCAATGCAGATTAAATTTAAAATTGGACTCTTTGGATTCTTGTATTTGTTTCTGTGTTTTCAGTAGTGTAATTATGTACAATCCATGTTAAATATGGATGTAAATTTCAGCTGGAGTAGAAAACATTAACAGCCAATTATCATGAGGCATAACATTAGTAAACTGCATGTTTTATGCCCGTGTTTACCAATGTGGCCAATCTGTGATCACATTAGAGCAAATGACAGCAAAAGGATGAGAAATAAGCATCTTTGTTTTGACATAATCGTGTCTATTCAAGCGTTAAATGACCAGCAAAACACAAACATGTAGATTTCAGTTCAGAGGGATGCTGTCAAGAACACACTTTTCAACCCCCTTTTCAGTGTCCCATTCATTCAACCTGCCAAACACCTGTTTCCATGCCCTGGAGCAGTCGGCTATCACCAGGAAGTGCCATCTTTAGCTATCCAAATAATTAAAAAGGGACTATATCAAGTACCTCTAATATTCTCATCTCATCTAACAGCCCAAAACAACGACCCTGCAACGTTCAAACCAATCATTATCTTGTTGACTAAATGAGCATGCTTCATGATGAGACAGGAAGGCACAAGGGGCTTTCAGCGACTGAAAGGACAACTGTTGTGTATGAACAAAGGGCTTGCAGCCACCATCCATTCCAGGCCACCATCTGCTATAAACAGCATAATGCATGTTGCTCATGTATGGACGTTAACCTACACAAATGGTGACCATGCCCTGAATCATGGGTTGATTGTGGGGATTACAGAATGTGTTATTTATGAAGAATAGTGTGCAAGTAGTGTCCCGTATAAAAGATTTATAATGTGCATACTGGAGCATATCAATGAAATAATACCTGCAATGTAAACTCTCATCCAGAAGTCATATCTGAAGGAGAACTGTCCAATTTCAATCAAATTAATAAAAAAAAAATTAATGTCACTCTAACCAATATTATGTCCTGATGTAGTATTGTGTGGACAGTTGTAGAAATACACTCAAAATCAATCACCTCATAAGGTCTTAGACTAGATCTTACCAGACGAAGCCCTAAAGTGTGTCTGTTTTGGAGTCTGTCAAACTTTATGAAAACACCTGTTCTTCCATGTGTTTGGATAGTTAGATATTAACAGTCCTTGGATCCTGTACCTTCTTCAGTTTCTCCACCATTTCTTCGATGCTCAGATCTCCGCTGTGGCACACCTTGCTCTCCATCTGAGTCAGCCAATCACAGAACTCTTTGTTCTTGTCGTTGAAGATGGTCCAGGCATTGAGGCGGTCTGCGATTTCTTGCCTGCGCAGGGATACCTTGGAAGAGTCAACGTGATAAAAGTGGCATTTAGCAACTTATTGCACACTTTATGGCAGGGAGACGAATGTGACTCAGATAACCATTTTATGATTTCACGTCAAGCAGACAGGTGTATTTGTATATTAAAAGACTGCCTGGTGCAATTTCATAAGCCATTAAAATATTTGCTTTAAAAGAAATAAAAAACCTTTATAATGCTGGTAGGACACCTGTGGTCACGGATAATCTGCAGTTAGAAATAGCATAAGTTGTGCATGATAAGTTTGTACCCCCATTTAGTAGATTTGAGCTTGGTGCATAGGGACACATAACCTGGTAAATTACTTAAGAAAAAGTTGTATCTCTCAAAATCTGTAAAGTATAAAAGTAGAGATTACATGGTACAGAGGTGAATAAAAAACAGTGAATTAAATGAATATTTGTGTGTATTTGTGTCTTTTAATACACTGAAGCAATATCACCATTTAATCTCTAACAGAGTCAGTAATCAACTGAAGTGAGAGAAACCCCCAAGGGACTCTGGCTGTTTGCAACATTAATAAGGTCCATTTTCCTAATGACAGCTTAATGCCATGAAAACACCCCATTACATAGCTAAGGAGGGGGCTGATGATCTTTTTGAGGTTAAAGGGCTTAGTGAGCCCACGGGGCATGTTTGAACCAGCTATATTTTACTGTTCAGTGGCATTTATTTGATTTAAATGATCCCTGCTTTGGTGTTAATGCACTAACACTGCTGGGCCCTTTGGACTCTGGAGAATTTAGGGTGCATTGTGAGCTGCTGTCACCCCGTGAGGACTTTGTGCTTCCCCTGGAACAATAGAGCCTGTCCCCTGAATCCCTTTAGCCCAGCCAGGCCATCTGCTCATCAGACCCATTCCAGTGGCTTCCCCCACCTACAACCTGTTAACTACGCAGAGGAAACGGTTGTGGCTCAGATCCATGCTCCCCGGCCATGTCAGGAATTAATAGGGATGAAAAATCTTGTGTGATCCAACAGCTAAAATTAGTCTGTGCTTTCTCAAATAACCTGACTTCATATTTTTTTCCCCAGCAGTTTCATTATTTAGCAAAGAATTGTCATAAAATAGCTTAAGTAAATACTTTGTTAAATCAAACTGATAAAAAACATAATGTAGGCTTTTACATTTGATATTCTTAACACTTTCAACACTCAATGACTGGTAGGACTTTCCTTGAAGACATCCAATGGTTTTCAGGAAATATGTTTTATGTTTCAGGTTTGTTTTGGGACAAACATCAGAAGAATTAAGCAGTTAGGACGAGCAGCTACCATGGTTGTACAGATAAAGAGATTACTACATACAGAACGCCAAAGATCAACAGAGAAGCTGATGACTGGACAAACTGGCTGCTGTTGTTGCATCTGTGGCTGCCAGTAACTCCTGCCAAGACAGGAGCAGGTGGAAGCAGCCACTCTAACTGGGGACCCAATTAGCATGGCTGCAAATTATCCCATAACCCTAATAACTGACAAAAATGTCCCGAGCATGTCATAGCCATTGGTTTCTCAAGAACAAGTGTGTTTGTGTTAAAGCCAAACGACTTAACTGTAGGAATTTGAGCCTGTGTGTGTACAGTAGAGCTACTTTCACCAGTAATGCGGTTACAGAAAGGTTACAGCCTGTTCTGTTCCAGAGTTTCATGTGATTGCTCAGATAGTGCAGTGAGTCCGAGTCAGGGGCTAATTATAACCTGAAAAGCTGCCCAATGACTATTTCAAAAGATTTGAATAACCCGCAAAAAAAACCTTTTCTTTATATGCTGATAAAAGCAAAACGAGCTCCAATTTAAAAAAAAGACTTGGAGGCAACCAAATCCAAACCTGTCCCATACAGCATGCATCTAACCCAAACAATAAGCTTGAGTTTTGGCACTTTTGCAGCAGAAATGTTAAAAAAACAAGTATTAACAGGAAGACAAAATGTTGTAATTTTCCCTCCATGAACCTGCACATGGTGGCTCTTTTCTCAAACAAATGAGAGTGTGTGTGTGTGTGTGTGTGTGTGTGTGTGTGTGTCTCAGTGTGTTCAGCCCCAGTGGTGCAGAGGCTTTGTGCTGCTGGTCACCGCCAAGACACCACTGGTAGCAACTTTTCCCTCCTTCTCTGCCTCTCTCCCACCAATCCTTCCTCTCCACCTGCTCCATCTACAATCTCTCACTTTCTCTGGCTCATTTTGTGGCCTCTCCCTCTCCCCATTTCTTTTTTTTTTTGTCAGTTCTCACCTTCATACACAGCTCTTCCCATTGACCGTGGAGTTGTTCCAGCTGCTGCTCCAGCAGAGCCGAGTCACCGGCCGCGACATACTGGGACAGGTCCGTCTTCATGGTGGCCAGTTCCCTCATTCCACTGGTCAAACGCTGCAGAGAGAGCTCCGTCTGCTGCATAACACACACACACATACATACACAGACACTTTAACACCCAGTCAGACGGCCATGTACAAGCTGTGTGTTCACGCTTCTTTCCCTCTTTCTCGCTCGGACCGTCCAGATTAAAGGGCTGTGGACGGGACAGGGGGAGGGTAGATGGGGTAGAAAGGGGGAGGGGAGTGAAAGCATGGGGGTATTAAATAAGGGAAAGGAGGGGTAAACTCAGAGGCGCTCTGGTGGGATGGGGGGTAGCTAGGATGGGAGTTGAGGGGTGGGGGAACTTAGGCCACTTTTAAGACCAGCTGACCCGTAAAGGTTTTCTTCCAACAGATTCATGCTGCTGATTTATTGGGACTTATATGGCATAACTTTATGCCTTAATGTCATACACATTGTACAATGATAACTAATTTTCAGTGTGATAACTGACAAAAAACATTATTTTTTACTTTGCAAATTCTACCCAAAACCATTAGAAGTCAGTTATTATTTCAGGTTAGGTTCAGGTAACACAGTCAAACACCCTCCGTACCTGTTTTTCTGCAAAATCAAGCCTGGATACTGAGAAGTAATTTAGACTTTTGCAGAAAATGTATCCTAAATGGGGTCCTGCTCTGTTAATACAAAGAGTTTTAGGAGACTGTCTGCTAGATGATTGGCTGCGGTGATATGCACTAACATTTTAGCTGCAAGGACGTATCTAGGATTTCTGATGACCAACAGTAGAGTCCTACCATTCAACATATAGTGATGTATGCTATAGTTTGGCACAGAGCACCAGAGCCACCAATCTAGTTCTTTAAAAATGGCTGCGAAACAACCTTTTTCCATTCCATTATATTATATCATGGATATATTATTATATTATATTATTAGGAATACAGTCAAAGTTATACACTTACCTGAATGTGTTTCTCGCCCTCGTAGTCCTGCGGTCTTTCAGGCAGCGGCTGTTTCAGCATGGTTTTCAGCTCATCCAGTTCAGACATGATGCTGGTTATCCCGTCCTGACACTGAGACAACTTCTAAATAATCAGCAGCACACAGAGGAAAAAGATTGCTGGAGTCAGATGTAACAAACACCTGACATGTTATGATCAGTAACCTGTAATGTTTAACCACAAAGGCCTGGGCTGCTATGAAAACCTAAATCACCAAAAATCAGTAAATTATAACAGATGAAACAGGGAAAAACTCATTCACAGAAGAGGTAACATGCATTTCTACATGTCATATTTAAAGTTATATCATAAAAATATGACTTTGCCTCTGTTACCTTTGCAGTAAAAGGATGAGAAACAATGAAGTGTGCTTCCTAAAGATGCGTTTGTAAAACCACATAAAAAGGCATAATTGTACAATGCCATCTGACAATGACTGTGTAACTGGCTGCTTAAATTGTTTTAATAACTGAAGTCCATTAAAGCAAAAGGTGTGGTCATAAGCTCAATAAATCCAAACTTTAACTGGAACAAAACCACAGCAGCAACACCTTTCTGACCATTATATAATGAACAAGTTAGTCTCTAGCTGTCAGTTCTACTTTGTGCAGTAACGCTGCTCTCTGTGTGATCTTTGACATGTCGCTCAGAGGGATTTCCCTTTTCCCCTGGGTGGATCATGTTTAGCTTAAAAAAGGGGTTAACAAAACATTCGGACGCTGTAATTACCAGAGCTCATGATGCTGTGCAGCCATTCTGTAATTCAGACAACAGCGATCAGCCAGAGCTTGGAGTCAAACGGGGCCACCATTTAACTAAAATATCAGCAATGTCATTTAAAGTATTAACCAGTCAGTATTTGTCCAACATTTCTGCCTGACAGCAGCCAGGCAAAATACAGTGGTATACTTTGTGTGTGTGTGTAGAAGTGGAGTGCTTATTTTACTTTATTTTTCTAGTATTTTATTGGAGTCTAGGTATGTCCATGGGTGCCTTACTGTATGATGGAATGAGAGGGACAGACACTGGTAACCAGCTGTCTCTGGATGTGGATCATGGATAGATTTGAGCTTCTCTTTGATCCCTCTTGGCTGGAGGCCGGTGCCAGGGCAACACACCAGGTTGTGTCACTCTCTCTTTGTGTGTGTGTGTGTGTGTGTGTGTGTGTGTGTGTGTGTGTGTGTGTGTTGGCATAGGATCAGGTCCTGGATATGGGTCATGCAAAGCTGACACCTCCTACTTCCTTGTTAATACTGTAACAAATGCTCTTCTTTTGGACTTTTGTCAGTCCCCGATACGCTGAAACTAAATTCTTCTGCCTGTTAAGGACAACTAGCTGCTTTTCAACCACATCTGCAGCAGAGGAGTTTTAATATTTCTGTGCAGTATTTAAAAACAATTTCTCAATATTTGTATATTCTGATAGCCATAAAGTTAACTAAGAAGAGGAAGTTGACTCTATGGACATTTTAAGGAATCAATAAGGTCCCTTGGCTGTAGTTGAGAGTTCATAAGCATAAACCACTACGAGTTAAATTCATAGAAAGATATATCGGTAGGACCACCATGTTTATTTGATTGATTTGGTTTTCTTTTATTATAAAAATCTTAATACTTTAGGTTTCTTGGGCTCTTATTTATTTCTCTGATTACATTACATAAAACATTTAGATTTTCTTGCCAATAAATACATTTCGCCATAATGTAAATTAATCAAAAAAGGATTTTACTGTAAAATATTAAAATATCTAATGTAAGATTTAACATAAAAAATGAAAATAACAAATATGGGAGTCTGGGGCTTTGATGTAAACATGACTGTTACCTGAACAGTTGTGTTGACCAGGTCTCTTCTCCTCTCCAGCACCGAGGTGGTTCGTTCCCAGTCCTCCTGTATGGCCTTGAGCTCAGACTGCAGTCGGCTCTGACACTCCGACTCCGTCATGGTTTCACATAAATGTCTGCCAGCCTCCAGTGTCTGGGTGTACACGGTGGAGTGCAGACCCAGAGCGTCTTCGACACACTTGGAAAGATGTGCGGAGACATAGGCTGTTGTTTAGCATTTTTAAAATCAATTCAAATATTACATTTGGCATACAATTTTACTATTCCACCACTACGAAAACGTTTTGAAAATAATTAAAGAAGCTGACGGACATAATTAGGAGTATGGTACACTTCCACGGGCATCCATACATACTAACCTGGTAATCATCCGTGCAGCTCTGTAGCTGATGCAGTGTACACAGAGCAGGTCCAGCAGGGGGCAGCAAAGAGTCAATGTCCCTCAATAGCTTCCACAAACGTTTCAAGCCATGACGGTAGATTCTCCACTTGCCCAGCTGTTCTTTTGTCAAGGACCTGCGCTGACCAGCCAGAGCCACAGAGTTCAACCAGCTCTCCCTCATACAGGCCACTTGTGCCATGACTTCAGATCTGTGCAAGAAGCAACACAAGAGGTTCAGCTTTGTTATATTTAAAGAAAAGCAATAGTACTGCTGTAAACTGTTGACATCTGCTGGCAAACGTGTCCAAAAACATGTACTGAATTCAATATAAAGTGGGGGGGATGAGTGGAATAATCCAGTGATTTATCATTATTAATAAGGTTTTGTGAAACGGAATTTAGCATATTACACTTTCCTTGTAAAGAAAATCAACACATTAAATGGGTCTGTCATAGTTCATTTCACAGGCAATTGCTAAATCGACACAAAATCAGCAGAATTTTAAGACTGTCTCATAGCCTTAAGTAGAAACCGCAGCAGGGGCAAGAGAAGAAACTTTCCTTTAGCTCCTAAAATTTAAGAGCTTTGCAAGCTTTCCAAAGACTGCAAAAAAAAAATAAAGATTTAAGAAAGACATCCAAGTGTTCCAGGGCAGGAAACACCTGCACACACTGCATTTTGTTGTGCGTCAGCGTACACCCAGTATGTGTGATTCTTACGAGCAAAGAGAGGAATGCAACTGGGAAACCTCAAATCTAATTACTTTATTATGTGACAGGGTCTGTGAAGAATACAAGACTACAAAATCAACACGCACCGATGACTCAGATTACTACCACAGTATCTCTCCGACACGGCACCCAGACAGAGCTGAATATTTTTCAAAGTTTATAAATACTGGTGCCAATAAGATAGCTGCTAGTTTCGGCCCAAATATAAAAAATTAGCTGATGAGTAAAACATTTTACACAAATGTTTTGAGGTCTGACATCCCGCCCTAGAGCTTTATATCTACTGTGACCATGATGTATCACATGTCCTGTCAAGACTTAAGTCTTAGGTTCCCCTTATTCTGCTGAAATTTTCCACATGGTTGTCACTGTCCTATTGATTGGTTGCTGAACATCAAAAGGGTCTTATCTAATCAGAGGACAACCTTGAACCTTGACAACAAAAAGAGGGAGAGAAGGAGGAAGAAATCACCACCGCAAGATATTTGACGTGCTGCAGAGTAACAAGAAATGTTGACACTGTGAAGGACAATGAATAATAGCCCTCAAGTATTTTGGTTTAGTTTTTGTCTGTTATATGTTAACCCAAATACTACAAATACTACAGTCAGTGCACAGTTGGCAGCGCACCCGAGGACAGCCAGTAAGTAGCTGGTATAGCTGCTAGGCTTGACGGTAATTCCCCCCACAAAATTCCCCTAGAACCGAGTATACTCCTGAAAGTGAGGAAAAATAGGGATTAAAGGAGGAAGCGGTTTCTTTGCTGCACATGCAGTATTTTGGACTCTCGAACTAAAAGCTCACTAAGCTTCTTACTATATTTTTGTTAAGTATTAAAGTATTCAGTGTCTTCCAAGACATTTCCATCACTTACCTTTTCTCTCCTGTTTCTTTTTCCATGGACTCAACTGCCTGACAGAGAAGACCCTGCAGAAGCTGGTGTCCAATATTAATTTCAGCCTCGAGCCTCTGTGGGAGTCAGAGAGAGAACACAGTGAGATTCATACTGTGGATCAAGATCGTCATTACTATAACACGTTAGACAAAAAAGCAAGAGATTTTAAAATTACGCCATTTGTAAGGCAAGAGTAATACCAACGTGAGTTTGAGACAAACTTTATACTTCAAAATAACATTAACTATTTAAAACAAATGGCACTCAAGCCTCCTAATGTCCTGCCATATTCACAGTGATATATTAAACAAGCATTTGTGCTGACGAGGTCATTAATTCAGCTACCTCAAGCTTTAATTACCAAATATTTCTTTGTCAACATGCTTGTCAGCTAGTAACACATGGGCAGTATACAGATTAAATGTTTATCTAGAGTTAACTTTGCTTTTAAGGACATTTAACAGTGATAAGATAAACTGCCATTTAAAATTCAGTCATTTGGTTATTTGTCATGTCTGTGTCCCCGATTCCCACATAATTTTAGCAGTAAAGTCCTAAAGCCATTTAGACATTGGTCCCAGTTAGTCAGGTACAAATCTAATTAATGTCTCTGAAAAGAAAGAAATGTAGATAATCTGAAAAGTGTGTTGCACCTGATGGACAGTCAGCATCTCTTGGAGGCCGGAGTAACTTTGAGGTTTTTTGGACATTGATTGCTCCTCAAGCTTCTTCTGGAGGGACGTCAGGTTCTTAAACTTCTCCTGAAAGCTCTGGGAACGCTGATGCTCAGCCTGCAGCTGTCTGAAAATAGAATAAAAAGGACACAAAAAAGGCCAGTTAGACTACAAGATAAGATTTGACTACTACACTGTATTCCATCAGACAATTAGGCACAACCCGTCATTATAATAGATTGAGTGTTGGTAGAAAACAAAACTACACATTCCTTTATAATAACTACTCTTTAACTTAAATGATTGGTTACAAGTGTTGTTATGAATTTCTGCACAAAGCCATAATAACTGAAATGATTTTAAAGGCTCCCAAAAAGATATAAATCCTTACAGCTCTTTTTTTAGCTAAATGTTTTGTGAACCTGCAAATAGCAACAACACAACTGCACACACTATGGATTTTTATTTGCGCGTCCTTTTGAACCGGCCTTTCTCACCTGTTCATGTCAGACGAGCAAGTCATGCTTTCAGCCCACTGCCTGCAGAGCAAGTGCAGTCTCTCTGTCTCCTGGTTGTTAAGCGTCACAGAGCCACTCATCTCGCTGACGTCAACCAGTGACGGAAACAGATCACTGAGCTCCAAGAGAAGCTGCTGCACATCCAAGAAAAAAAAAAAAAAAAAAAACATACTGCGCATTTACAGTTCATGAGCAAAAGGTCTTGTATGATCAAACTGCTTTAGATCAGGGGCTATCTCAGTCTGACACTATAGGCCCTCTTCCCCACCCTTACAAGAACCTGAGCCTTATACTGTATGTCATCATATTACATGATAAAAGTTCATATTAATGAATTTTGTCACTCCTATTATTATTCTTTGTCTTACTTGGATTTGGGGCATAATCGTGCTTCACATTTTGGAACTATAGCTCCCATAATTTAGGGGTTTTGCGGGATATAATGTATAATGTGCCATGGAGTCAGTGAATTAGCTGTGAGTCCTGTTTTTTTAGCCTATATTTTTTTACATTTTGGCAAATTGGCACCATTAAAAGTATGCCAAATAAATTATCAGGAGTTCCCGTTGTATGTACGCATGTATGTACAGACAACTATCACTGGATTACTTTGATACTGAAGAAAACCTAAAAACGTGATGATTTTGAGTCAAGTTCTGGAGTCTTTTTTCTATGATTTCTAAGTGGATTTATTCACGATGGCAGATAATCAGAGATAATGACATCCTCGGGAAGTGTAAGTCAACACTGAATCTAAAAATACGTGCATCATGTCTGTTTGTAAGTTCAAATTTTGAGGCATATTGCAGCTCATGCCTCACGTCTCTCCCACTGTACAGCCCTTTAACTCTCTTTCACTGTTTGAGAACCTCTGCTTTAGAGTTAAAGATGTTGCATAAAAGTAATATACAGGAAAGAAAATTCATGCAATTTCTGACCAACCTTCACATAGTCTGCGTCATTCAAGCTGGCCTTAAGTTTATGCTGTGTGTTCTGTGTCTGCTTTTCAAGGGCCTCCAGTCGAGTATGAAATAGTGTCTGTTGCTCCAAATCCTCCTGCACACAGAGAGAAATGTGACAATATTAACCTGGATTTGTGAAATTTGAACATTAAGTAACAGTTTCACATTAAAATTCAGGAAAACAGCTTTCCATTCATTAGACACTTTTCATATTATTCATTGTACAGATCTTTCATCAGTTCTTGAGCTGTGAGAGAAGCTCGACTGAGTCACTACTTTCAAAAAAACTGTACTGTTAAAAACATTATTTCTGCTGTTGTTGTAAAATTAAGGTGATATTTCGACTAATTTCCTCACCTGAAGACTTTTCTTTTTCCCTGACATTGCCTGGCTCAGCAGCAGGACGTCACGTGACAGCAGCCTGGTCTCTGATTGGATTAAATTTGCGGCCAGTGGTTCCAGCCGTCCAATAAGAGGCTTGGAAGCCGCAAGAACGTCTCCCACACTGCTTTGCAAATCATCAGCATCATCCTGCAAATGCTGGCATTAATGAGTGAGAGAGAAAGCAGCCAGTTAGATGGAGGAATGAGAAGATGAGGACAACAATGGAGAAATGCTGTTTTTTAATCCATATGTCTGTTTACTGCTACTGTGACCTTTGAGTTTAATTACTTACCATTTCCTGCTTTCCATCATCTTTCCAACTGTTTTCATCAATGCACCTTAAAACTAAAGATCATCATCATAATCATCATAATACCGTAGCTGCTTTTTTCCCTTCTAGAAAAATGGAAATCTTGTTTTCCACAAATGGTTCTCACTCAAGTACTCCAAAGTACACCTTTCAGTGTACCTTTGAAGAGGGTAGAAAAGGGGGAAAAAAAGGACATGAATAGAGGGCCTAAAGCTTGTTTTTTTGCATGAATGTGCAAAACAACATGTAATACAGCATCTGGACTACGCAGGCACAAGAACATAAGAGACCATCGCTGATATTTCTGGCCATAAGTGCATGCTGTCAGTTCCTTTCCAAGAACAGGAGACCAGTCATTGAGAAAACCATTAGATTAGAGTGTGCACATAATGCACAGTCTCTCTGAATCAGTACCAGGTACAGCATGAGTCAAGCAGGGAATTTGATGATTCTAAAAAACACTACATAACTATGAAAAACAAGCAGTCTAATAAGAATGTTATCAAATTGGTTCTGTTTGCTTTCAGTGACATTCAGCAATTAGAGACCAATTTCAATTCAAACAGCTTAATATACATCAAATTCTCAGATGTTTGTGAGCCCCAAATAAATACAAATCATGTCAGTGTTGCTGACATGAATGTACAAAGACGGGGAAAATTTTCATCTAATCATCTTCATATCACCAGTGGAATAAGTTCTTACTTTTTCGGGAGAAGTTATGCCACATTCATCCTATCTTATGCTGCCATTAAGCCATATGGAAACAAACGCACCACCAGCTTACAAATGTTTCTGCATTAGTAAACTTCAACGTCAAGATCAAAGATTCCTGTGGACATTAGATGCTTCAGTTTCCCACTTGACATATGTAGATGTTGTTAAACAACAAAACACGAATATGTTAACTAACAATTTCAAAAGCTGTGATCAAAAAAATGATCTTTAAACAGTTAAATGTTGAAAAGTAACATGAAAATGTTACTTAGAAATTGTTACTTACCGTAAAATAGCTCAGTATGCACATTTCTTTCCTTAACAAAACTGTTTTGTGTGTATGTTATCTGTCCATGTAAAATGATTATCAGCTAATATATACTGTAAAGATATATATAGCATATTTTAAACTCTCAAACATAAAAATTGTTATTGGCCTCAAAATTTGGTCGGGCTCTAATCTTTTCCATATAGCAAGGATGTACTGTAGCATTACATCAGGGATGAGGGAACCACAATCACTGCATTTTGGTGTACACTCAGACACTTACACTAGACTGCATATTCATACTCTGCTAAAAGCGCCCTGAACTCACCTCCACTGAGTGAAGCACGGCCTGTGTGTCCTGTTGAGGTGAAGATCTCGACAGCTCCTCCCACTGATGCCACAGTTTCTGCAGGTGAAGGGAGCTTTGATCAGAGAGCCGAGTGTACTCCTGCCAGAGGGAAAGTGTCTCTCCAGTCTTCATGAGCTCGTCCCTCAGCTCCTGCACCACGTCCTTCCACCTGACATGAACACAATACAAAAGTACTCTATAATGTTTGTGTACAGTGAGGCTACATTGCCTGATTAAGCTGTAGTGCATGATTTTATTGACATGTGTAAAATGAAAATGACAGTGTGTGCTAGGAAGATGGGTACTTCTGACTGTCTTCAAAATCCATAAACCTACTGTATGTTGCTGTGATTACAAGTAAAAGCATAATGGAATTGACATAATCAGAGAGATTTCTACCAAAAATCAGCTCTTTAGTTTTAAAAAAGCACACAATATATTGTCTTTAAGATAATGGTAAGATAAGTTAATGTACCCATGTGTGGGGAAAAAGATGGCTTACAAGGGTAGTAGTACTATATTATATATAATAGATATGTATAAATGAAAATATAGCTATATTTCATTGCTATTGTGTAAAAACCATGTATCTAAGCTAAGCAAACAGCCCTGTTCTCTTCATGCATTTTTCAGAAAATCCAATGGGTTTTTTAATGTTTTTCATTAAATTGGAGATACATGTTTTTTACTAGACAGCAGTGATTTGCTGATTTTTTTTGTCTTCTTAAAATTTGATCCACTGCTTCTGTTCTGGTAATTTCAGGCCACTGACCGTATTCGCTCTCCTTCCATTTGATCATCCAGTGCCTGTGCTGTTCCACGATCAAGAGTCTTCACAAGTCTCTGGTAGGATTTGTCCAAGGACGCCCAAATCTCTTCCCCTTTTCTGGCCTTCTCCTGGAGTTGCTGTGCACAAAAAAAAACCAAAAAACCAAACACCTTTTACATTCTCACTTCAGAGGTGCATTTACTTCCCCAAAGCCTAATTTCAGTGACTGGCAAGTACTTAGGGCTTGACGTCCATGAACGCCCATACCTTTACTGAATGTCAAATGGAATGGTCACATGGAAGGGCTTTTAACTTCATACAGTTACAGCTATTTCAGAGTAACAAAAAAACCTTCATTTTGACTTTTCTAAATTGCAGCTTAAAATCCGTCAAGACTTTTAGACTTTGGATCAACTTGTTTAAGGGGTTAAAGCCTTCATGTGCACATGTGTACAAGATATGATGGTCAGTGCTTTTGCTCACCTGGAAGAGGTCTTTGTATCCTTCTGCCTGCATTAGTGAGAACAGAGGCTGATGCTGCAGAGCACAGCGCACCCTAGTGGTGTGCAGAGAAACCTCCCTCAGATCTCTCTCCAAACAGCTCCACTCCTCCACAGTCTGTTCCAGAGCCAGTCTCAGAGCCTCCATCTGCAAATTACCACAAAGGAACACAGGATGAGGTTTGGTGATGCAGCATTCCTGAAAGATGGGAGGATTTACTATATTTATGAAGAACAGGTTCTTTGTTTTAAAGAAGTATAGCATATGGCACTGTCCTGTCACTTTCATCGGTACAAATCTTAGGTAACTCGTATTATCAAAAGTATAAAGACTACACTTGAGTAAGAGGGAATTAGTGGTTTGAACTTTGCACAGAAAGCTATAAATTTAACCAATGAAATATTAACTATATATTGTTGCATTGAAGGTTATTTTTGGACTATTTCAGGTGAGGCAATTGCATATTTGCTGATTTTAGCTGCACTCATCCAACACTTTCACTTCTTATGAAAACTGGTAGCATAATGCTTTTTATTTGTATTCACTTTTGCAAATCTTACCTCTAATCTTAGTTAGCTTTTCAAGTTCTCATTATCTCAATTTTCACATAATATTAGTCACAAACGGTCACTTATTATAGTTATGCTTAAAGCAGTTTTAAGTTTTTTTGCCACTTTGAAGCAGAACTCCACAACAAGCTGAACATCACACGTTTGACATATTATGGCCTCATAAAGTTGGTATGGCAACCGTGTTAGCAAACAGTTGCCCATTACATCTCCAGCAGACAGGGAGCAACGTTAGCATTCATTTGTTTTTGGCCACACAACTGTCAAGTCAAATATTCAGTCTCCTTTAAGCTCTGTTTTGGTTTTCAAACTCCTGAGAAATAAAACTGGGTCTTTAGCTTGCTAGCTAGGTGCTCACCAGCTAGTCACTAACTTTGTCTGTGGCAGGAAACGCAGTAAATGAAAACACTGAAGTTGTGGGCCTAAAAACCAAAACAATGGGCTGAAAGACACCACAATGCTTTGTACAGCTGAGGGATAGATAGATAGATAGATAGATAGATAGATAGATAGATAGATAGATAGATAGATAGATAGATAGATAGATAGATAGATAGATAGATAGATAGAAACAAAACACATTATAAAAGTGATGTTTCAGCTTCTTTTCATTCTCAAAATTACTTCAAAATGTCACATTAGATATTCTTATACAGTTTATCACTGACACTTAAAGTTCAACATCAGAAAGATAA